>OZ026616.1:6031461-6091461 GCA_964020975.1 Hermodice carunculata | reverse complement strand
AGTTGGCGTATAATTTGCGGAACTTCCTTGGAGTATACATGTAAGCTACACCAGGGCTAATACGTAATCATTTGCACTAACAGAAATCCGGTTGCTCTGGAGCCGCCATATCAAGCGCCACGGCATAATTATGGAGCCGTCGGTCCAACGTGCAATACACGCTCGATAACAGTACGGGGCCAGTATACCGACACACTTTTTTCCAAACAGAACAGAAAAATAACTAGAAAACTTGAAGGAGATTTGTCTGTCTGCCTACAAAGCAAAGTTGTTCCCTTGTACATTCAAATTGAAATTTGAATAGGTACAAGAGACAGAACATGAAAATTAAGGAAACAAATGTAGCAAAATCAGGTTTTAGGCGTGAAAAAATCCGCTGGTTAAAAGAAAATGCTAGGAAGAAAGGAAGGAAGCAGGCAAGCTAGCAGCAAGCAAGCAAGCAAGAAAGAAGAAAGAAAGAAAGAAAGAAAGAAGAAAGAAAGAAAGAAAGAATTCTGGACAAAACAGAATGTCAAGTATCAGCAAAGAAACAAATTTGCTCAGCTAATGAGAAACTCTTGATAATTTTTGCATTGTATACATTTTCTTGCAACTTAGGTGAATTTATGGATCACTGTTGACACTGCAGCATGGACTGATAACAAAAAGTCACCGTATAGTAGCATAAAAGTCTATGTACTAGTATGACGTGAGAGTAAACAACAAATCCTTCCGGTGTGCATAGACATATAATTGACTACTGATTTCATATCATGGCCTGTTGTATATCTGGTCTATCACAAATATGTACAAGTTTGCTACAATTGTCGCTCCTAATTTGCACTATTTCACCTTCAATGATAGGGTCACACATTGTTCAGAGATTCTAGTTTTAGTGGCGTCTGGGTGCTTAGCTCTGGACAAAATTGATCACAGACAAACCTAGGATGTGAAGTCTGAATGACATGTCTATGCATAATAGTCTTGAAGGCAGATATTCAGCATTTAAGCCTTTTAAGTGCCCCCAATAAGCATAAATTGAAATTCTACAACTTTTGTTCGTGGTTCATTGGATGTGCCTAAAGCATAAACCTATCAATTACAGTAAGAATGGCACCTCTACCTCTACTAGTTTTGAATATATCCCAGGTTTAAATTTTCTAATGGTCCTAATTTGTGTAATTTTCAAAACTGTCAGACCTCTGAATAAAACAGCAGGGCTTTATGTATGGAAACATAATCATGCCAAGTTTGGAGTTTGTACGTGTAAAAGTCTTCAATTAAAATGGACAATTTTGCTGATAAAGAAAGAAAGACAGAAAGAAAGAAAGAAAGAAAGAAAGAAAGAAAGAAAGAAAGAAAGAAAGAAAGAAAAAAGAGACAAAAAGAATGTCTGTTATGGCAAAAAGACATTATAAGTACAATACCATGTGGTGAATGAAGTTAAAAACAATATCCTCGTTGTGACACCCACACGGTCATACGCCAATATATATATATGTGTGTGTGTGTGTGTGTGTGTGTGTGTGTGTGTGTGTGTGTGCGTGTGTGTGTGCGTGCGTGTGTATATAGTATGTGTGTATGTATGTATGTATGTACGTACATATGTATGTACGTACATATGTATGTATGTATGTATGTATGTATGTATGTATGTATGTATGTATGTATTCTGTATGTATGTATGTATTCTGTATGTATGTATGTATGTATTCTGTATGTAATGTACTATGTATTATAATGCGAAATATCGTCATGGAGGAATGCACATCCAAATGAAGTGGAGCACCCCCTTCGAAAGCTAATTTGCGCATGCGTTGCTGACGTTGTCCTGGCTGTCATGAGAATTCTTGAGTGACCAAAACTCCATTAAGACCTACAGATTTGAGCAACGTTAGGGTCAAGCGTGCTCTTTTTGAAAATGGAACAATGATGCCAGTCGAAAACACCTCTGGGATAGTACTCTAATACATATATACAGAAGCAGACTTATCCCTCATATTCTACATTTCTATAATGCAAACTGATATAACGCAAAGCACAAACTAGCTGGTATATAATGGACAGTCTCTCCGAGAATTACACCTGACCTGACCTCAAACAGCAAGGAAAACTATGAAGTAGTATTAGCAAATCACTTGCAGATACATTTGCCAAGCCGAATAAAGCATTCTGATGCATGGGAACTCTGTACCGTTAACAGCGCAATTCGAAGATTATGAATACAAGCACTAAGAGTATTTGTTTAGCCTCCAGAAGCCTCCACGTATTTTGAGCAGACAACAAAAATGAAATCCATCTCAAACGTTCCCCATAAATTAATTGGCTCATATCACACTCCGTGTGTATAACAATTCTGTCAATGCAGCTACTTTTTTTCAGATGCAGACTTGCGGGGCATGTCATGCTACGTGAATAAGACTTATATGGTCACAGTCAATGAAAGGCCTGCAAAGCAGTTACATGGTTGACACAGAATCTCTTACATAAAAAACACCAATGGTAAGATTTTAGATGATATCTTTTTTGCCTGCGGAACAGGCGCTCATGATGCTTGATTAGGCGTTTATCGAAGGCACAGAGTGTTTGAGATAGGCGATAGGATTACAAATGTAAGTGTTGTGGCGTGAAAGTCTGTCAGTGCAACGCGGGACTAGTAAGACATAAGGCCTACACATGGCAGTGGTTCAAAAATACCATGTAAATAATGGTTCACTCTTGCGGCAACTCTTGAATTACGAGATTTGTGTTGGTAGAATAACTATACCTCTCCATTGAGATTCTAATCTTTCAGTTTAGGCACATGCTTATTATAAAAGTCATTTTTATTCATGATTATTTATGTGGGCAGATAGAATGTATGTTAATTCTTCATTTGCCGCCAGCACACTAAGCGGGGATGGGGGTGGGGGCGGGGTGGGGGCGTAGTTGACTGTTCAATATGTAGGCTTGTGTGGTTTAAATACTTTCGTCCTAACAACTTATCCGTTCGGTTGTGTTTTCACCTTCAGATCATTTCTTTGTTCATAAATTTCAATCAGTACTATTACCACAGATCTCTTATTTTCATTACCCATGGTGATCCTCGTTGGTTTCACTTTAAAGTCTTCCCCCTGGGTACTTCAACTGCAACCTACGATGTAAATGACATCTTTGTTCAATTCACTATTGTGTACACACGCTAATAAATCTAAGGTCGCTATGTTGCCAGTTTGGGGCCTGCCGGTTGTTGTAACGGATTTGATACAACTACATGCTCATTTCGGCAGGATTCTGTCCATTATATGCGTCAAGAGTTTAACTGTTTATAAATAGTGACATAGTACGTGATGTTACAGGCAATTAAAATATATTTTATTTGATATACATTGTATGGTTCTAGTACTGAATTTTAATTCTTTTTTTGTCACATTTTGGACTGAATCAAGAGATTTCGTCGACTTGCTTTGGACTGTTGATCCGGACTATTAGATTCTCCGAATGCTGGTACATGAGTGAAAGGCAGATCGTGTTAAGCAGCTTTGCTTAAGTTGCAGTTGGCACTAAAATACTAAATGTTGACGCGAAAAAAAGAATATTAAACATGTGAAATGAAATGAGCTTTATTTGTGAAATGCAACATTTTGCTCTCATGCATTTTCTGTAAGTGATGCTCTTGACTCAGTGTAACGAACCCTTTCTGTATTTCTTCATACAGATACATGATAGCAATGGGTTGCTATCTGAAAAATACTTTGCAACCTGCTGTTGTGCTGATATTCATACAAACATTTATTGCTCGGTGCCTTTGGTGTGTCAAGTACAAAGCCATAGAACTTGACGTCGTTTGAATATTCTCCACACTAACTTTCCACACGATAATATTAAGACTTTTATCCGAAAAGTTAGCTGCTAACATAACATCGGTCAAAAAGCTACTCAGAACCTTACCTTCCAGATACGAGAGAAGTGCGGAAAGCTGGTCTGCCTCGCTTTCAGTGTTTGCGCGGGAATTCTGTGGCTTCATCATCAAGCACAACATTTGTCTTGGGTGAGTGAACTGGACAGTCTTCCTGTGATGCGAACAAAACGATCGAGGCGTGCGCAAAAAGAATGAAACATATCAACATAGCCATTATCCACGCTTAATTATTATAATTATGGGGGAAGGGGGGGGGTAAAGCCCACCCTCACAATTTACACACATGACCCGCATTAGTCGTCACGAAGTCACTGATGGCTAAATCTGAACGATGTACGACAAAGGTGCGACAGGTCGCGCGAATGGTGGTCCTGCCAGCAGATGGGGTGAAGAGTGAGTGAGAGTTCCGGAAGTTCCTCTCGTGTATTAGCATACCTTCACAACCAATTTTCTCGAAGGTTGTAACAGGTTACCATGTAAAACGATATTCAGTAAATATGTTATGAAAATAGTCTTGTCTATTAACCTTTTATTACATCTGACCCTTTTGTTCTGTGGAATTTAGTCCAATTGGCATTCCGTTGTGGTTATCAAAGAGCGCCATCTAGCGAGTCGGACCTGAAGAGCACCAAGCATGAGACATTTCACACAGCCTGTGTGCACGCGCTATCTGATATTAAATGGATTGGGCCTCTGGGAGTGGTTATGAGTTCGTCTCATATAAAGATTGTTTTACGGATGTCTTAACTACATAGAATTTCATATATATATATATATATATATATATATATATATATATATATATATATATATATATATATATATATATATATAAATATATATATATATATATATATATATATATATATATATATATATATATATATATATATATATATATATATATACATATTTGGGTTGTTATATTGCATTTTTTTTTATATTTATACCCCATTATTATATATTTTTCAATAAACTCATGATAAAGTCTTTGCCATTTGCAATATTTAAATACCATAAATAAGGTTTCGCTGGTATTGTGTATGAATCTAAATTGTCTTTGTCTTCGGTTTATGCAGAGACGAAAACGGCCTGAACAGTTGGATCTCATCAAAGTAATCAATGGCACGAGGGTGCATACCGACGGGTTTTTCCACAAGTTCTTCAAGAACGTTTACATTTACTCTGTGTACTACGATAGCAGACCAAAGGCGCCCATCATCAGGATTTTAGCTCTTGCTCCATATTATACAAAGCCTAAGTTTTATTGCAAACTATTTTATGAAGATGGCCGCACAGATTGCTCTTCACAGGTGAAGGTAAAAAAAGTGAACCCCGACGACCGAGCAGGAAAAATCACTGTGTGGTCATGGATGTACACATGCTTAACGCACGGGGCCGGTATACCGCATTCTGTCTCTTTTGTGGATGACAGAACATGCTCAGGAGATACCGGCCGGTTTATTGTGCAAGTCATTGGCAAAACAACGCAAAAGCAAAAGAAAAAGTTTGCCACATGTATTGGTGGTGCCGCCTATGGGATTCCTACGGGAAGTATGGTGAATCTTGTTGCTGCGATAGAAATGAATTTGTTCCTGGGTGCCGAGTATGTATTCCTATATAATATTAGTATGAATAACCAATTAGATATTATCTTTACTTATTATATAAAGAAAGGCAAGGTAAAAGTGTTGCCATGGCATGTACCAAAGGAAACCAGAAAGGGCCTATTTCACCATGGACAAAACTTGCTTCTGAATGAATGTTTCTACCGTAATGCTGACAAAGTGCAATATTTAGTATTTACAGACTTTGATGAGTTGATAATGCCACGAGGAAAAAGATCGGAATGGCATGAGCTTCTACTGCCTCTCAAAAAGTCGCCAAGTTTAAAACCAGCAGCGCTTTGCTTTAGGAATGTCTTCTTCAGAATGACTTTGCAGAAGCTATCTCCTGTTCCAGTCCATTTAAACATTTTTAGTAAAATTACCGTACCAATTCCAGATTTTTTGCGCAGCATGGAGAGAACAGTGCGTCCGCATCCGTTTAAATGGAGATCAAAATGTATGTTTTCTACGACGAAGACCGTCCTGGTAGGCGTTCACAGATTGTTTGAAGCGCTAGAGCTAGATGGGCATGAGGAGATAGGGCTCCCACCTGAAATGGGACTTAACCAACACTACAGAAGGTTGATTCCGGGGAACAGTGTCAAAAGCATGGTAGAAGATCATTATCATGTTCCTAAAATTGACATATTTATCAAAAAGTATATAAAAGCATATAAAGAGTTGAAAAGTCTTGGTGCTTTTCACGAAACATGACTGGATGCTACATTAATTTTAATAAAGGTACGGTAACCGAATGTATACCGTGAGTGAGTTCTGCATGAACATAACCAAACAGCAAAGAGTGTTACATCCTTCATTACTGCTCAACATTTACTAATATGTCTAATAAGCATTCCCTCTCAAAGTCCTACTGCACAATCCCAGTTAACAGTTCAGCAGTGCATCCTTGTAAGTGTTATTTTAACTCTGCCTCTGTGTGAATATTGTGCTAATATCATGTATACATGTTTCATATTTTGTGGTTTCAAATTACACACACACACACACACACACACACACACATATATATATATATATATATATATATATATATATATATATATATATATATATATATATATTTATATATATTAGGCTGCAAGACAGTACAGAGCAGTGATAGGCAAAGCTGAGCTGGGTCGACGCCTCAACCTCCTTACCGTCCGAAAATCGGCTGGCTTTCTCTATATTTGTCATTAGCTCAGCCTAAAAACAAAGATAGTAGTTGTAGTGATAGAAGAAATTGACCCACGAGGGGCAAACTTTATATACCCGATTTTCTATATTATGCTGGCATAAAAAGGTCCTTCAGATTTTTATTAAGCCT
Organism: Hermodice carunculata; assembly: GCA_964020975.1. NCBI lineage: Eukaryota > Metazoa > Annelida > Polychaeta > Eunicida > Amphinomidae > Hermodice > Hermodice carunculata. The sequence continues at coordinate 6,084,647 of OZ026616.1, read as the reverse complement.
GTTCTCTGACAGTGTAGCTGTGTCCGAACCAAAGTCAGGATTTTCTTTCAAAACCAGGCAGAATTTGGCCGCTAGTGTGGTTATAATTCGAGTGTGTGCGTGTCTGTGCAGGTGTAGAAGTTAACTATTTTTCAAGTTTCCCCTGGGCAATCATAGCATTTTTCCAAGTTGCCCAAGCCTCCAGAAAGTTGCCCAGTTTCCCACCGCGTGAAAATTGTAGTAACTAGATAGCTTTGTTAAAAGACAATGATTTTTAAAGTGTTGCAAATATAGATGAACAAGACATATATATCTGTCATCATTTTAAAAACACTGTTTCCACATAAAAACACAATTTACGAACTTTATTTAATGTTCCTACTATTGTTGGAAATGATAGGTTCTGCTAAAGATAGAAAATTGCCCCATGAGAAACCAGCTAAGGAAATAAAGCTGCCCGACATGAATGAAAGTTGCCTGGGGCACCCAGACACCTGCTAATTTCGAACCCTGCTCTGTCTCTGTGTGTGTGTGTGCGTGCATGCGTGTGTGTGTCTGTGCGCAAAGTCTGGAAAGGCGTTCCTTGCATCAAGTCGTGTTGCCTCTTTCAAGGCCAAATGGGCACAAACCGTTCCATGTATTACAAACAGGAAGGGGGGGGGGGTCAACTTTAACATTTGACGAAGGAAAATGATGGTGAAGCATACAATGCGCACTCACACGGTTATTCCTATCTGATGATTTTACGATCTAAAATCTGAGGTATAACCTTGAAATAATTTTTAATATACAATTTTTGATTTGTTGTTTTTTTCCGTAATACAAGTGCCCCCGGTAACACTGTTATACAGGATTTGTTTCAGTTTTAGGGACCGACCATTTGATACTTGGGGGGGGGGGGGCGATGCATTTAATTAAAAATGCATCGCCCCCCCCCTGAAAAAAAATAAAGTACGTCATTCCTCTCTAAAAAAATAAAGTACGTCATTCCTCTCTAAAAAAAAAAATGCTTTAATAAAAAATAGTATCAACATTGCTGAAAAAAATAATGTCCTTCGTAGTATCACCTGAAAAAAAATAAAGTACGTCATTCCTCTCTAAACAAAAATACTGCTTTAATAAAAAATAGTATCAATAGTGGCATTTAGATTTTTTATATGCGTACATGTATGATTTTCTAACTATTTGATACATCTACGTTCCTATTCTCGTTTTGGCTAACCAAGAAAAAAAAACTGTTTATTTTCCCATCAAATTCCGTGTATTAGTGGGTCTATAGCTTTCCTTGAGAACTTGGGAGCCCACCATTTGTTGCGAAATGCCAATTTGAATGACGCAGAAGAGTGATCTTGTTCCATTGCTGTATAGGCTATATACATTGTGCACATTATTCTGTAACCCAGTATGGAAATGGCAATTCTATACATGTAAATGCAGAATATCAAATTATCAAGGAGAGCCCTGCAGTCATCACTCCACCCATTTGAGACTTAGCGTAAATATCATAAAATATCTAAATATTAATACAAGAGAAGGATTTTCACAATGCTGTTATAGTTTTAATTTCACACGGCCACTCAGGTATCAATACCCTGTCCCCAGCAAAAGAAATGTGAAGCATCAATTGTTAAATAGCTCTTAATTAATTGAAGGCAATGATGGTCATTTTAGCATTTTAATAGTACTATCCTGGTTTGGAAACACATGTTGATAAAATTATCGATCTTGAATTTTCTTCCATTGGATACTATTGCATGGGGAATGTATGCACATTACTTTCAAACCAAGTGCCCGTAGACTTCCATCGACTTCCATCAGTCTACAATAGTCTTTTATCATGTGACAAGCCTCCCCATAGGGGTAAGAGGTCATACGATCTTCAGAGCTGAAAAAAACATGGTGGATGCCAGTTGAAAGCTTCTCAAAAAGGAAAACAAAGTTCCTATGAGTAGGGGTTTAATTCACATTTCACAACAAGTTCCTCTATTCAGTTAGAGTCGACTCTGCCAAAGGTGACTCTATCATGCACTCAATCAACTCAACAAAATATAAGAGATTTGGTAGATAAGTTTTTAGCACTTTATTGCAGTAACTTGCATAAATTAGTCTTCACGTAATGAACATATGCATAGTATGAATAAAAAACAAAAATTGTATGTGAATGACTTAGATCAGGTTGCTATTATCAAGCCATCTGTTTGATACATCCAGGTGCTTGGACAAATCAAAATGGTCAATTGGTTGCAAGCATTTACGAGAATGGTAGGAAAATTCAATATTTAATATGAATTTGGCTCGATGATCTTGCAATTCCTATAAATTTGGGACCGAAAACTTCCGTCAATAATAGCAACAAAAACCTGTTCAATTCTTGGACTCTAGAGCACCCATGGGTGGCCAAGACATAAATAACTGTAATTAACCCTTTCAGTGCCACATTTGGACGTCGACTGAGTCAACAGCTCTTCTTGGCGTGGTCTAGGCGCAATGCGCTCAGGGCATGCCAAAGAAAGCTGTTGACTCAATCTTCCTTCAGGGGTTCACGGTTGGCAGGGCGGCCACGCTCTTGCCTTCCAATTCTGCGACCTGTGTGTTGAAATCCCGGCCTTGGCGGCATGTGGTTGGAGTTAACTACCTCTCCGATCGTGAACAGTGGTTTTCCCCGAGATTTTTGGTTTCCTCCACCAATAAAAGGTAGAAAAGTATATGCCAACATCTCTGCCTTGGAGAGGGATTAATATAGGCTTTGCCAGATTCCCAATCCATGTAAAACACATGTGTCTATACTTTTCCTTCAGGGTGGAATGAGTTAAGACCATATTTTCTGAACTGGTTCATCCATATTGGGTATATATTTATGAACTATATTTACTAAACTAGTTTCTCTAGATTGGGTGCAGACCACAATTAGCTGGTGGCTTGGCAGAATACATATAGGTGTGGATATGAAGAAATAACAATAAGAAACACTACTTTTTCAGAATGTCACTTTATTTTTGCAGACTCCGAAGTACACAAGAACTTGTTCTAGCATTACTATATTTTTACATGTATACCTTTGTATATCTGAGACAGTCACTACATTGGATATAAATACAATACTGCTTAATATATTAGCATGTTTCAACTATATATATATATATATATATATATATATATATATATATATATATATATATATATACACATATATATATATTAGAAGAAACATACAGTATTTTGGTTGCGCAGATAAGAGTACATGTTTGTGTTGATCATGTTGTCTAGACAAGATGCTGTATTATTATATTTTTGATAATAATAAGCAGAATTGATTGGTTTATTATTCCAAAATATATAACCACACACAGTGTCTCATGCAGCAAACACATGGTATTTTCATCAAACAGGTTATACGGTTTATATCGATATCATTTCAGCGAGCGAGCCTTGCTTTCGCGTGCTAGCAGAAAAGTTTGTGCAGCACGAAAATCAAACAGGTGATAAGGTTTATATCACGGTTTAGCAGGCGAGCAACATAATTATTACTGAAAATATGATAAAATCGTTATCACAGGCTAGCTTCACGTAGTACGGAGTTTTACTTGGCCTTAGTCAACCATAGCACATTGGGGCTTCGCCCTATGTGGTATGGCTGGCAAAGTCAGGTTTAACTCCGTACTATGTTCAGCAAACCTGTGATAGCTGATAGTACCATAGTTCACTGGTAAACATAAAATGCACAAATTAATGTCTCCTTTTTGCCTTCAATATACAATTTCAATTTTCCAAAATACCAAATGTTGTATTATTTCGTCTTCATTGATTGTACTGTAAATATTAACCCTAAAACAGTTCAAGAACTTGTGCATCCCACTAACTTCTTCACCATAAAAAAAAAAATGTACGTTGAGGTCAGAGGGAAAAAATGTACATCTTGTGTGCATTAAAAAAAAGTAGGTTGATACAAAATGCATAGCCCATCCCTAAGTATCAAATGGTCGGTCCCTTAGAAACCCACTGCCGTGCAATACCGAGCCAGCAGCATGAACAGTCATCGATACGGACTCTCTGTTGCCATGGCACAACATTCAGACTACAGTTTCCCATTTTAAAAGTTCTATCATTATTCAAAGACTCTCAGTTTCGTAAATCTTTACTCTTTTACTGCTAATTACACATATTCAGTATGCATAATATGTATAAACTCATTTTATATTTATACTTGAAGTTTCACGTCAGAAAGCGGACATTTAAAGTAGTTTCAGAGCAAGAATCGCGTTATCATGTAGGAGTGGCCTGCTAGTACAAAGTTAAGGCGTCACCCTGCATCTTGCCATAGCGTGTAAAGTAATGGAGTGTGCTTGTTTGTGCTTTTGAAGGATTTTCTTTATTTCAAAATAGACATTTGGAACTTTGCAGATGTGGTCTGGCACGAGAACCAATTAAGTATTATGTTAAACTTTAATTTTAAACTAGTTACTGAAACTTTTGAAAATTTGGAAAATTTGGCCAGCTTCATAGATTTCAAGCTACAAGAGTGCATTTTAATTCAACTTTATTTAAAATCCATACGCTTGTGGAGTTTGATGTTTTGCCCATAAAACAAGATCTTTGAGAAGTAAGTCTGCAAAAATCTCGTGTACATTAGTCTTATAGTTTAAAAGAAACAGTAAAATGTCTATATCTATCAAAGCACACATTATAAAGGGCAGAGGTGAAGTGGATATAGGTTCCGATATCTTTTTGGGTGTCCTCAGGAACGTCCGCGCTCTTCACTTATATATGACGGATCATGATTTTGTAAGGTATGGAAGCTCAGAGTAAAAGTCTGAAACGTCGGTGCTGGTTTATCCTTGGAGTGGCAGCACATCGGTGGCATGGTGCGAGCAAGGGAGTTAGTGTCGGCATAGACACACATTTAACAGATTCCGCCTAAGATCCCATATACAACAACACTAAACTGACGTCAAAGGATTAAAGGTGTAAAGGGGGAATGAATATCTATTTTAAGCATGTTTTAATAAATGTCTAGTGACCCTTCTGAAACGGCCCGACCTTAAATAAATTTCATGACACATTCCAAGCCGCCTTTCCCTAATTAAAATTGATCGACCCTGAAAGCTTTTATGGAGAAAGTGCCCGTTTTGTGACGTCATTTGCAGCAGAGTCATTTCAAACACAGCATTGTATTCCAACTTGTCTGGAGGGCTAACTCGGGGCGGGGAAGCAGCATAGCTGCATAGCCAGGGTTGTTCAGTGATCCTTATCATAATATTTCGCTAGGTTTCAGGTGTCCGTTCTCCGAAATACAACTGCAAAGGGTCGTTAAAGTATTTTTAAAGCATAACTTGCTATCTTAATTTTACTCTGCCTGCTCGGTTGTGCTGGAAGCATTTATCATCATTAGTTACAAATCCAAACGCGACATGATACTTTGTCAAATCATGCACGTATTGGTGGGCGCCATGTTTTTAAGATGACACAATGCATTGTGGGACGGTCGCACAAAGGAACATTTGATTTGGATATCAAAGTGAATCGCTGCTCTGTTTGTAAAGTGCATGGATGAAAATGAACGAGGCAGACTGAAAATAAAGAAATGTACCCAAGTTTGCACACGCTCGTATTCGATCTCAAAATGCTTGAACCGTTGTATTACACTGTTTATTGATGATCGCTATTTATTCATAGTCCGGTTGCGAATTTTTTCCTGCCTAGAATTGGTAGACAGTAAGGTGCCCAATAAATAATATACACCATAAAACAGCATATGTCAAATCTTTATTGATGCTCTGAAATATTTGCAAAGTATATACGTTTGGTTTTATGTATTGTAACCCCCCCCCCCTCGCCCAAATCGTCCCACTACTATTCTCATTAGCAAGCCATTGGATGGGCAATCCACAATTTTCAAAATGGCAACCAAGTCCGTGTGGGTTCGTCCCAATTGTATATTTTGAAAAGGTAGTACCCAAATATATGTTCGATTAGTGTTAAGGGAAAGATGATTTGTCGAATGAATGTAATGTACAATATATATTGAGTATTTTCTAGTGTAAGGGTTATCTAAACAAGTTAAAAAAAAAAAACCGCCGTGAAGCCAATTGTTGTGGTCGTTGGTGGGCCCCAGAATATAAATATTGTATCAAACACTGAAGTCACCCCGGCTATGAATTAAGTGGCAGCACTGGACCGAGGGACTAGATCACCTGCTTAGTGGAGAAGGTTGCCCATATAGTGGATACAGGTCCGAAACTTCGGGCGGGTTTTATATAATTGGCAATGAAAGAAGCCTCTGAAAAGCAAGTGAAAACGAGTGTCAAACCCCGGGGAAACGTTAATATCAGGACTTTTGTGCCTCTTTACCAAGCGATGTGTTTATGTGATGATTCTGTTGTGTTGAGATAGATGCATATTGAATCAGTAGGTCAGTGGCCTGCATATGTATAAAAAACAGAAAGGACGGGCGGAACCATGTGCAGAGCATTGTCCTTCTTTTATTGGCCATTGTCCAAGGGATGGCGTTAATAATGGTGAAAGTGCTTGTTCATTTACCACCACGCTCGGAGTCATAGGTGAATATTCCTACATGGCATCAGAGAGTTCTGGCTGTCTATCCTATTCACAAGATGACACAAAACAATATGCGAACAGGTTGCCATGACTTATTACAATCTTAACTTTAATCTACCAGCTCGGTTTTGTCAATGCGAGTCAATCTGACCTGCGGTGACATGTGGTTGTAGGCTATGAAATACTGTGTTGCTGTACTGTGAAACCGTAACATTATCCTACAACTGATAGCAACATGCAACATATGTTTATAACTTACTCTCGTCACAGTTCTGGTCACATGGAATAACAAATCAGCGCCACAAATGACGGCGGTGCCATCTGCAGATAAGTAGCAACATTAAAAGCACATACACGGCATTTTGACAGTATAATAACAAACAGGTGTCGTATTTGTGACTCCAATATCGAAGCTTGGTTTTTAATATCAATAGGAAGAGGAGAGGAAAAACACGTAAAGATTGTATATGTCATATGTTATACCTTCAGTGGAATATACCAATATCCTGTGATATAATTTGACCGGGCCGCAGAGTAGTCAAGCCGTCTTGAACTTGTACAAAAAATGTCAGCGAAAATCTGAGTCGTGGCCGGATGTACTATGCTCCAAACAGACTTTTTTCACGAAGAAACTAAATGGGCACTTCTTCAGTCTCCCTGGATTTAGTTTTACTCACTATGTCACCATCGAAGAAAAGAAGCAATAGACCCATGGCAAGTAAAAGCAGATAAAAAGCGCACCATTGTATGAGAAATCGTGGAATTAATTCCTGTTTGGCAATGTAGTTTTATATACCGTGGATGAAACGTGGATTTTTTTTCCAATTTTCCAAGATACACATTTCAACGAGGAAAATTATTGTCAGTATTTCTGATCATCTTAGACATCACAACTGACATCAGTTTGCTCTGGCGATCAAAATTGTATGTTTAGTATCAACGCAGACATAATTTTCAATCAGTTCAACCATTTGTCATCGAGACCAAACGATTTTTAATTGTAACCGTTGCACAAGTCTAAGCTCTTCATTTTACATAAATTATACATATAATGTGCGTGCATATTCATCCTGATGTCAATATTATGAACGGAGAGGTCGAGTTTGGCGTGATCTTTTTGTACGAAAAAAGAATTTCTGATGTTTTGGGGATACTTTTGGAGTCTCTCTGTGCTGGCAAAATATGTCCCTGTGCTGGGCCTTCTGGGTACTTTATCTTGAATTGGTTGCGCTCTATGAACATGGGTCGCACATTTACTCAGGCATGCGCAATGTATATATGTAACACGAAGTTGTTCTGCAATTTTTTTTTTTTTTTTTTTTTTTTTTTGACAAATGAAATACCGAAAAAGAGCACCTCAATAATAAGAAGAACTAAAATATTGAAGAAGAAACCTCCGGCCGCTGCTTACAACACTGGATACAACAATAAAGGAATGGTGTATGACATTTGGTTCCCCACTGTATAATCAATAATGCATGTTCCTCAAGGATGAATAAAATGTTTCTGAATGCACTTTTAAAAATATTGTGCTGACCGTAGTAAGACGTGAAAATATGAAAGTGATGCATCATAGAATCATAAGTCAACTGAATGAAATGGTCGAAATGTAACGCAGAATTAAGTTACAATGTCCCTTAAACGACCACTATCATGGCACGAACGTGGGAAAAGCCTCGTTCAAATTTACATAATGGAAATGACAAGAAATGAAAATTATCCGTTTCATTTTCGTCTAATTTTGCAATCCCCATTGATAGTCTTATCTCCCGAGTATAATTATACTCAATTAAGTTTTCTTGAGCATAAAATTGTAGATTCTACTGAAGGGCAAAGAATAAAAACGATTAACCTGAGAACGTATTTGTGATCTAAAAATTCAGATACTCAACTGTGAAGAGCTCTGGGGGGGATGTGTAGGTGACGTCATATGGACTCCTATGCAGTGGAACACTCCAGATCCCACTCGAAGAAACCAAATGCGCGCCCGCATCAAATGTTGCCTCCTTCAATGTTTTCTGGTCATATAATCTACGTATATTAAGGTATAACGCCTGATGTGATTTTTTTACGTTGAACACCAAGCCATGGACAGCTATTGAAATGGATAAAGGCATTGATTCTCTCGGCGCCACATTTTGGATTGAGTCAACAGCTTTTCTTGTGCGCCGAGGAAAGCTGTTGATATGGACTATGATAATCTATCGAACTGCTGGCATTTCAATGAAAGTTTTTTTCTTTTTACAAGGAACCCGTGTCTAGCATCCTTATTATAATTCAAAGCAGTTCGTTTGACATAGTTTGACTTAAGTCGTAGTTAGCGCTCAAAGAGTAAACTTGAGTGCATGACAAACGCAGTTCTAAGACACATGGAGCTTATTCATAAAAATGAATAGACCAAGACATAAAATCTGATATAGTGTGAAGGAAATCTTCTTTATGAGACTCACTGGTATAATATGGTAGTTGTGAAACACCATTTTAAACCACTGCGAACAATAAAAAGGAAAAAATATCAAACTAGAAATATCGAATCCTGGAGTAGGAAAGTCTTTCAACAATTGCATAACAAAAAATTCACAAAATACCATGTGTGGTGAACATTTCCACCCAGTGCTCAGACATATTGATACCTCGACAAAGAAGGCATTATGTTATGGTTTTACCCCGAAAAGTGCAGGATATTGCACTGGTAAGGCAAAGCCGAGCCTGTCAATATCCTACACTTTCCTGGGGCCGAACTATAACCTTTTCCCATATGGAGCAAAGCAGAGAAATAAAGCTATCACATCTCAATATCCAGCAAATGGGCTCGGAAAAAGATATCTTTATGATATCCACATCCTTCACTTTTCATTTAATGGTCTGACATCAAATTAGCAAGAAGTGGCTAAGAGCTATATAAAATGGAAGAAAACCATTTACCCAGGTTTGGAGGTCTTTCTCAAGTTGAAAATCGGAGACTTGATGAGGATAAGCAATAACTGGTGAAACCGTCGGGCGAAACAACAGATTTGTCACTGCGATCAGCAATGAGCAACGGTCTATTTTGAACAAACACCTCAAGTTACAAGGAAACAAAACAACTGGCTGCTAGCTTCCTCAGAGTGGTGATTTACCAATGTAAAGTTTTGCTATGCCTACACGTTAAAATCACAGGCAATATATTTATGTTTTCTGGTTCATCTTGTGGAAGTTTCTATTTCATCAGTTATTCATTTTTTTCTCATTCATATATGGGTACACTGATCATGAACCACTGTAAAATTCATTGCTGAGGGAGTATTTGACTGGGGTAATAAAGCTGTCTGTCTGTCTGTCTGTCTGTCTTTATCAGACTTTTCAGTTTGCCTCTGACTCGAGATGGAAAAGCTTGGGATATCAACAGTTTTGCAACGTAAATCTCCAGTCCAATAGACCAATGACATGTCGTTAGGGACTGTAGGTAATTTTTGCAATCCATGCCCGATGATAGCCTGTGATGTCATTTGGTCGTACCACGGGTTTAAAGGAATTAGATGAAAGTCGAGAGAGGTCGAAGAAAAATATGTATATTAATTAAGTAGTGCAGATGTCAAATCGTTTTTTAAGTTTTTGTTTCAAGCGTGGGTAAAACGCCTTAATTTTGTTGTATACAGGTATATAGCATGGGCGCCGTAATATATTTGTTTATTTGACTTAACACTGACTTATAAGCCCAGAATTGAATGAATTGCCTTTATCATCACTTGTGTTTAGACAAACGGCCTTTGTTGTGTGCTGGTGTAGTATGGGAAAAGGGCAACTAAATACTTAGGAAGAAAAGTCGAGTAACCCACCTTACTTTGCTCATAACAGTGTAAATTATAAAATGAAACACAAGTTTTAGCATTTCGACATAGACCTTAATGTCTGAATATCACAGATAATGCGTTTCAGCTGGATTGGCACAACATATAAACAAGAATAGCTGCAATGTTTTTTCTGTGTGCAATTTCTGAAAATCACAGATAATGCATGACAACTGCATATAAACATGAACAGCTGCATTTTTTTCATTGTGTTCAGCAAAAATTGCCGGTATCCGTTCTGCCGACATCGCAATATGGCAAATGTTTCTAAAGTGCTCTCAGTGCCGTGTTGCACCTCCTTGTGCTGATATGATGGTGCGTACCCAACGGCTCATTAACCTGTAGTGTTTCCCCATCTTTCATTGTGGCATCTCTGCCCAAGCCACTTACAATGCCAGGGCTAAGTTCTCTACACTCATTAGCTGCCCACTCCTAATATATCTGCACAGCATATCCCACACATGCTCAATAAAGTTAAGGTCTGGACAGTTAGCAGGCCATTCCATGTGCACATACTCCTCATGGTTCACATGGTTATCTGTAACAACTATGCCTCTGTGTGGCCAGGCATTATGATTCCGTAGCCAGATTCCATGTCCAACTGATGCCAGCCCTAATAGCATGGCTATAGGCTCTAGGATCTCATCCCCGTATTTCAATGCTGTCATGGTCCCTACAATGATCTCCAGGGATCACTTGTGGGTGAAAGATATTGCTCCCCAGACCATGATAGAACCACAACAACAAAAATCATGGTGGAAAACATGCCTGGGATACAGCCTTCTCGGCATGCCAGACCTGTTTTCGCAGATTGTTGAATCTGGGGTAAAAAGCTTGATTCGTCAGTGAAACAGATATTCTGCCATTGGTTGGTGCTGCAGCATCTGTGTTGTCGACACTTGTCCAACTGTGCTTGCCTGTTGTGGTCTGCAATCACTGGTAATACAGCTAAGTGACACGAAATCTTGCCTGTGAAGGCCACCACCACCACACTGTGTCACAACTGACATCGCATCCTGTAGCTTGCTGAAGGTGGAGACAACCCTCTCCAGATGAGGAAAATGGCTTATTTTCCACAAAGTCCCCGAGGATTGCGTCATCCTCATCATCAGTTACCACAGGTCTGCCAGATCTCTTTCTGTCCTTTATGTCTTCAGTTTCTTCTTTCTTCTTCAGCAGTCTGCAAACCACAGACCTGTGGACACCAAATTTATGAAGGGTCCATGTCTGTGCCCAATCTGCTTGTGTGCATAGTGCCACGATCTCCCATTTCTGCCCCTTAGCCAAATGCTTTTAATGAGTAATGCTGTACACTGGCATGTGTGGCTGCTGACAAATTTTCAACCATATCCTATGCTTTATAAAGCCCACTGTTGGAGAGATCAAGGACAGTACCTCATCCAGAAACGTGGTCAACACAGTCTGACATTTGATACTGCTTATTATGTCAAATGGTGGGTTCCTTTTTAAGTTCTGTGTCCTTAAGTGCTGTGTTGCTTGACTTTTGCTGTTAAGTATATATTGTGTATTTATAAATTATGAGCACAAATTTCGTAACTTTTCTGGTGACCATTATCTCAAGTTTCCAAAAGCAGACTTAGCATATGACCATGTACTGTCGCACTCAAGCTTCGCTGGGTGAGCTGTCTCAACAAAATCTTTTATCACAAGTAGCAACATTTGACTAATGCCACTGCAGTCTGGTTAATTGTCCAGAAAATCTGAATGCATAAGGGATTTTTGGGGAGAGTTTGATATCCAGTGGTTTTAACATGATTTGGACACGAAAATTCCAAAATGCTGTATACCAAGCTGAAATTATTATATTTATCCTTGACAATGACGAAAAAACTATGGCTCTCATTCTACACACATCACCCCATTACAAAGACGGATTATAAAAACAAATGTATAATTTGCGCACTTTGGGGGGTTCAAAATTGATTTAAATCAAACAAACCACATGGGTTGATTAAGAAAGGTCAAATAGTATAAGGTCAGTGCACATGAATGTGCACTTACGTGAACATTTAGCTTGGCCATAATCCCAATCTTCATAATGGTGTTGCCACAGCCTGCAACATATTACCATTTGTAGGGCAATATTGACACTTGGAGGTTAAACTGGTCATGTGTTACTGTGACCTTTTTGTAATCATTAAACGTTGTATCCCCAAACCTTCAATTTCAATGTCTCTGGTACCTATAGAGTTTGGAATAAGTTAACACCACCGACCACTACTGGCTGTTAATTTCTGAATGAAGGCTACTCTCCTGGCCTTTCATTCAGTGTCCTGTATAAGCTTTGAAATAGAGGCCTAACCTGAAATTCCCACTTTTGCAAATACGGTCATGTAATGTACCACGCAAGTGGTTTCCAAGAGCTTTGGCATAAGATTCGTCTCGCTGGACCTAATTTCTCTTTCCCTTGTATTTCTATTTGCACCCTTAAAAATGTTTGCTCTCCTCTGGTTGGATACTGCACTTACATCTCACCAGGCTTGGTCTGTGGTAGTATGTCCTTGTTATGTTTACACCCTTTGATGCTGTGTGTTCCTAAATTACCACTGGGTCAATTATTGATCAAGTGTTTATTTTGATATCCATAAGTTCTATTTCCATTACCTTCTTTTTTCAGTTTCAGATCCATGCACACTTATTCCCCGTCCATTTACTTGGATCATATGGCATTCACTTGACTGGGCACCATTGGCAGCCAGTAGAAAACAGTCAATGCATTATGGAAAACGTTTCCAACCTGAAAAGACCTGCATGTACAGCATTTTCAATGTATATATTATCTCAAGAAATCAGATAAGAGAAATTAGTTGTTGCGGGGATTCAGCGGGGAGTATAAATATGACAGAACTGTGCTGCAAGGAGAAAAAACTCGGTGATGCAAAAAGCAATAAACGCAATTAATAGACAAGGTTTATCAAAGGCTCCTGTATCACACGGTTCAGTGGTCTGGGACAAATGGTGTTACAGTTGGTTCATAGATAAAAACCAAATTACTAAACTAGAATCACTTTCAACTGACCCAGCATCCAGTTGCAGTTCCACAAACTATTTCACCATGAATCGGTGCATTTTTGCAAACAATCAATGAAATAAGCATTGCATTCTGCAGCCTTTTTAGGACCAGCAAAAAGATGCAAGAAGCAGCAAAATTTGACAGAAAACTTAGCATTGCTTTGGCACACCATAATGACTTGGTTGCAGCCAAATGTAAATACCACCTACGCTGCTTTTTAACATACTTGAAATAGACCGCCAAAAGGATAAATACGGCAAGGAAAGGGGGCTTTGCTATTGTGATATTATGTAGTTAGCTTCTGTAGTCCGAAGAAAAGGGTCACATTTCCAGTTGAATGAAGTGTGGAATAAGTAATGTGTACTTACATGTGAGACCGGGGAAACCTTCACTCCTTCAATTGTAAGCAGAATCTCATGTTCTAAAGAGAAAGTGGAATGTCTTTTTGGGACAGTATATGAGTTTCATGTTCTGTAAAGATCATGTGAAGCAAACAATCAAACTGTAATGACCCAAAAGGAATAGGTCTATGTACCAGTTCCCCAGTTGCTGAAATCTTTTGTGGACAGAGGGACAACTGAGATACCGTTCCCATTATAAACCAAGAGCTGATGATGTCAGTCCATTGTATATATTGTTCTAAAGCTCAGAGCAGATATATATATGATCACATACCTTACAAAGATGGTGGTGTTACAGAAAACAATAGAGAGGTTTAGCAAAACGTGAATCGAACGTGTGCGGCTAGCCTTGCAGTTCACATTTCTGATACTGCAAATTTACTTTAGCAAATCCCACGTTGTACGCATAAAGCTTTGCGGACTGAAAGTACTGTTTTTGCTCTGACAAGAACAGGGTATCAGATTGAATAAATACATTTGTGGTTACTTTGCGACTGTTTGCAACATAAGAGGTAATTGTATTAATTTATTGTTAAATCGGCGGGTTTTTTGTTGACCCGGAAACCCCACGCATATATCGCTGTTCTGAACCTTGACATCGATGCTTGGATGAGGGCGGGATAATTCAATATTTTCGTCATTGCTAGTGCTAGCATAGAGTACAGCTTGACCCAGCAGATTCATAAATAAAAATTGCTTAATTATTTTTAAAATTCGTTGCCAATTAATTAATGTTATGCTATGATACATCTATTTCTTTGCGATGAAGTATAGAAATGTTTTGTCTTGCATACAGGATAAGTTGGACCGGAAAGTTTATACGCCTAGGCCACATTCAAAATGTAAGATCGCTGTTAAACTGCAGTAATTATTTTACAACCATGAAATCGGATGAAGGAGAACGAACTTTGAATTGTTCAGAAATCTACATGTACCTTAATACAGGTGAAAAGGCTAGCAAAAACTCTATGACAAATATTCTGCGTAGTTTCTTCTGTTACAACTCATATAGGCCATATGTAGGCCTGGAGCTTTACTTTAGACCGTAACACAATACAATATATATATGGAGGGAACGAATTCATTTGTCAGGGCCACTAATTATCTTTAGATTGCTGTGCATGTCATTTAGTAGCCATATTACCACAATTTGCAGGCTCCTAGCTTAATAGAAAAATGATTTTAAAAAACTTAACAGAGGAAAAACAGAAAGCAATATATGTAGTGCCTGCATAAACCAGGTGCGACAGACAGTAAGCCCGGTCCTGCTTAAGGCCTAGTTATTAGGGGTTTGTGAAAAATCTTAACTATTTATCTAAAATATAGGCCTTATAAATGACTGAAATATGAGTGAACCATATAAAGTTAAGACATATAGACCTGCCATAGTCCAGGCCTTCTAATACTAGATCTGCTAACGCAGACGCACCGACTGTTTATGTCTCCATAAGGTTTACTCTAGGTCAATTGACTAGTAGGCAAAGGAAAAAATGCAATTTTGAGAGAAACCGGCTGCAAGGCCCCGCTCCTAAGAATTATATCCGTTTCTTTTATTTTTCATGTTTCTGGCTCGCATAAATCAAAACCTGCGAGCACTATTCAAAGGACAAACCCTTGCCAATCATAATCTTGAAAACAGTGTTTCATTATAAAAATGTAGACTTCCATACATTTATTTGTTTACCTTAATTCAGATACAAAATAACTCTTCTGTCTTATAAATATTGGCATAATTTTGTTTTTAGTAAATTATATTACAAGTCAAATGCAGTTCCAACTGATTTTAATTTGGCAATTAACCCGGAAGGCTGAACATCGACATGTTTCTGTTTAATATGCCTAATTGCAATTTAAGTGCTCATTATAATTTTAGAATACGGGTAATACTAATAGATCTAAAAATGTAAAGCAGAAAGCGTTACATCTGTGCGTTTGGGGGCGATTTAACCGGGAAAGGGTCAATTCAAAGGGGGCGATTATACCTGTCTGCAATATGCTTGAAAAAATTGTCTAACCAAAAGTTGATAATGACATTGCAAAGAAAGTATACCCTGTGATCCTTGGGACTGTTGCTGGTAGAATCTGCCCAAACTACTCAGAGAGAGAGAGAGAGAGAGAGAGAGAGAGAGAGAGAGAGAGAGAGAGAGAGAGAGAGAGAGAGAGAGAGAGAATGCACAGCATTAGGAAATGTAGTTGCCTGCTTTGCAGCAGGAGACCTTGATCTGTGGCATGCCCGCATGCCAACAAATTGGTCATTGGCATTAAAATGTGTTCATAGGGTTCATGACATTATGTGTTTGTGTTTATTTGCACGTACCACAGGGCCTCGTATTGAAATGTTAGAACTATGATTCAGGGCAGTTCTCACTATGCTCCACCCCAGAGGCATCCTACATACTCACCTTTTCGTTTAATGGGATATATTTTTGTTCGGCAAAATTACTGCTGGAATAATCAATCTCACTTAACACAGTATAACTGCAAAATCTTTGAAATGTCGCTTTACTGTTCTAATACAAAATTTCTGTCTTGCATTGGCACAGAGCAATGGAGAACGGCAAAACTATGAGGCCACTGATTTTTAAGTTTGGTTAAAGCTTCCAATTATTTTCTTTATATAAGAAATGAAGGTCAATTTTGTGTGTGTTCTGGCATAATGAAACGCATTATTGAAGCTGGTAATGTTGGACCTGGCGCACGCCAGTGTGCCTTGCAGGATGCCAGTTTCAATCACCCATGTCATTATGCCTTTACACACACTCATTGCTTATATTAACATTTCTCCCTTAATTTTCTGCTCCATTACTTGAAATTTAGAACTTTAATGCATAGAAGTAAGAGAAACGACCAGAAACTGATTTGCCCAGCATTTTTAAGTGCTAAGTTCCGGAATACAGGTGGGTGTGGCTTATTGGAATGTGAGAGGGATACATTTGTTCCGGTCAGATAACACACAAGGCTCATGTGTTTTGGTCTCATAACACACTAGGCTCTCTCCTATACTTGCAATGTGAAAAGTAAAATTGAATGTAAATATAAAATATTGAAAAATATGTGACAACTTGTATTAAAGAACACCAATACTACTGAGTAAGTATACTTGAAGCATGTGTAACAGCCTCAGTTTGTAACTGTCAAGAACTATTTGCTGTCACAAGACTATCACCAACTATGTCATGGGCATGACTCGTAGCCATGAGATAGCTACTCGAAATTTCCCCCATTCTCCAACCAGGGGTCTGTAGATTACTGACTACAGCAGTTGCAAATTTAACTCAATGAACGCACTACAAACCCGCAGGGTCCATCAGAAGCTGTGGAATACTGACCATCTCATTCTCTCATTTTACTGGATTAAAATTATTCCAAAACATACGAAACTACAGAACATTCACTACTTAGGATGCTAACATGGTGCTTGCAGTCTTTGCGACTAGTGTTGACTCTTCATTTAGGGTTACAAGGCAATCATCGGATGGAGATGCAAACTTTGATGTGATACCTACTCTTTGCATATGCTAATAAGTAAGATAAGACTGGTTACTTTAGCAAGGGTGATTGCTTGTTCTTGTCCCTGAAAATATGGTAGGTTTTTTCTTTCTTTTGAGGGTTGTTGAAGGGTTTTTTACTTTACTTTTAAGTCATTTTATTAATATCATTCCTATGAAACAAGATTAGGAGCTTCTATAGGAATAACCACTACACTTCATGATGAGCTCCTTTCAGGTCCTATGGTCCACTATATCTACAGAATGAGTATAGCATTCACAACAGAACCCAGTCTGTAGACCTGTGAACCCTGCCACATTTCCATGTCACCAAGGTAAAAAAAATGTCTGATAAATGAACTGCCCTCAAAGGCAAAAAAAGCCTTAATTCTTCCAACCTTCTGTGTTGCACACAAACCGTTTGGAGATACACCTTTTGAAGGCTAATCATAAGATTACAAACGATTTCATCAGATTGTTGTCTTTTGCAGAATTCAGAAAAGTGACACCAGAGAACATCTAAACGACATTAACATAATGTCAGGTCACATCGAGGCTTGTCCACATTGGCAATGAAAGGGTTGAGCGAAGACTCAACAGCTGACCACCCAGTCCACTGACACCAAAAACGTATTGGGACAATTTTGTCAATTTGTGCTGAATGTTAAACTTTAAGATTTATATAATTATAAAGAAGATTTGCGCTGCCAAAAATTACTTCTAACATGTAGAAATAGCATGAACCAACCTCTAAATTGAATGAAATATTCAATGATGCATAATAAATAAGTTAAAGCAATATGTTTTCAAATTGACTGTCCTCCAGTATACGCACGTCGAGAATGCATCTGACCAGTGAAGTGTGATCTATTATGCCCATTTTTTTTCTTGATCTTGCAGATCATGAATGGTGTCCCATTATGATATAATGATTTAATTATAGCATAATGACCCAGCTTTTCTCTGGATCCCTACCTCACGATGGTTGGCATCATGGTATGGTCTGTGGGGGATTCAGCTATTGTATCGTTTATGTGTATGTTATTGCTGGCACCTTTAACACTACACCTATTGTATCCTGGGTTTGATATATCATAGAAGAGCACGCATAACTCCCTTAGTATATATAGTGCATGCATATCATGATAGGTCACATGAGGACTGTGTTATTGTATACTGGGTCTCGTACATCATGGTAGGGCACATTATGATTCCACTGGTGTATCCTGGGTCGTGTATATCATGGAACAGCACACAATGATTCCATTAAGCCATCCTGGCACTCCTGGCAGAATACATCATAATACCATTACCATGTCCTGAACTCATTCATCATGACCCCATCTGCGTATCCATGGATTTGCATATACGATGGTCCAGATCATTTCGAGGATTCTTACAAGATGTGTGCTTGTAGTACAATACTTTTATCGCACTCTTTCATGGAACTTGGTAGGAAGTGAATCTGCAGGATGTAACCCAGGCAACAGCACCATCCTTGGATCAGGATTCAGTAAGGTCCAATCACAGGTTTGGACGAGATGCACAATAAATACCCTAAGGAAGAGCTTGGCGAATTCCCTACCTACACAAAGTCTTGGGCCTGCACCAAAGGGGATGTAATGGAACCTCGCATTTCTAGCATCATGCTCTTGCCATCGATCTGGATCAAAGTCTCTGCAGTGGTCAAAGAAATCTGTTGTATCATGTGTGTCTCGAATACTGTAAATGAGACACCAATCCTTAGGAATCTGAAAACCCTGAAACGTAAATGTAGTGTGCAATTTATGGCTTCATCAAGTAAAATGCAAGCAATTAGATCACAGATTATATTTCCGCAAAATTCTAATGACAGACCATAAAAAATAACTGTGGCCATACTGAAAACTATCAATTAAGATTTTACCTTGGTAGAAGTTCCATGTACCATTTGCTAATAGTGCTGAAGATTCTATAGGATTATTTTCATAAAAACAAGTGCTTCCATCTGTGCCCAGGTAACTTAATCTGACGTCAAAGGATGTAAAGTGTGAAAGGGATAACATCATCCATTTTAAACATGCTTGAACAAATGTCTAAGTTACCTAAGGCCTAACAGGAATATATGTGTGTGGTTCTGGTAGCTCGACCGACCCTACTGAAAAGGCCTGACCCTAAATAAGATTAATGAAACCCGAAAAAAATTCAAGCTGCGATTTCTTAATAAAAATAATCGACCCTGGCTAAAAGATTTTTATCAAGCAAGTGACTGACGTGTGCTGTTATTTTGCAGTAAAGTCAAATAAAACACGTGCATTTAATTTCAGATTGTCTGGAGGGTTTACTAAGGCCATGGAAATAGCATAGCTGCATAACCATGGTTGTTTGGGGAAACAGCATAGCCTTTGCTGTTTCTTGATCATTTATCATAATATTTAACTTGGTTTTAGGTGTAGGTCCTCCTAGGTGTCAGGACAAATGGTTGTTTACTACTTTTAAAATAAGACGTACTATCTTATCTTCAATCTGCCCACTCGGTTGTGTTTGAAGCAGCTATCATCGTTAGTTACAAATCCGAATGCGACATGATACCCTGGCAATACAAATCATGCACACGTTGGTACCATTTGTGGAGAGCACCATTTTGAATATGGCACAAAGCATTGCAGGACAGTCACACAAAAATTAGTTTTGTTTGGATATGAAAGTGAATCCCATCATTTATCATATCATTATTGGTGCTCTGAAATATTTACAAAATATATACTTTGTTTGCAAATATTATAATACACCCCAAGATTGTCCCAATACTATCCTCATTTACAAACAATCGAGTGTGAATTCCACAATTTTCAGAATGGCGGCCAAGCCCATGGGTTAGTCCCGATTGGATATTTTGAAGAGGTACTATCCAATGTATATGTGCAATTAGTGTTAACAGAAGGTTAATTTGTCAAATGAATGTAATGTACAATATATAGTGGGGATTTTCCAGTGTGAGCATTACCTAAAAAGGTAAATACAATATCTTGACGTTACCAGTTGTTGGCGAAGATGGGCCCTAGAATAGGAATACTGTATCAGAAACTGAAGTCGTCCCCAGGCTATGAATTGAATAGTACCACTGGGCACAGCAGTTAAGAGCCCCGCTGAGGCAAAGATGGAGGGAGCTTAGTAGCGAAGGTTGCCATGATAGTAGATACAGGTCCGAAAGTACCTGCGGGTTTTTAATATTATTGGTAATAACCCAAAAATTTACTGCTAAATAGAGGACTTTCAGAACTGGTGAATTAGGAACCCTTATTAAATGGATAGAGAAAAGTCATTTCCGGTTTCCAGTGACCTGTGACCTACATCCTACCCGTGGCCTGCTGCCCTTAAATATCAGCTTGGATTATTCAACTTGGCTGGCTTTCAGATTTTTTTTTCAGAAATCAGAGTGATTTGGCTCTGTTGAGGCATTCGGCTTCTGCTGAACAAAAGTATTCTTTGTCAATCTGGAAGTCGATCATACGTATTTATCAGGCCTCACACATATCTTTGACCATCGGCTTAGCCGAGGGCCCCTTAAGTGGAGATCTGTAAAATTTTAAGTAAAAATGCTCATGGATGTACAGCGGTTGTAAAATGGATTGCAATACCACAAATCAAATTAACTTTATACTAGCACTATCATTACTGATAACTTCCCAGTTTGTCAGGACTTATGTGCATATGTATAATCATTTTATCTCATACAGTATGCAGTGAAAAGAAATCGTGTTTACCCGATATGTAGAAGCAAATAATTTGTCAAATAATTCCAGTCCTAAAATCATGCATTTAATTTTATATGTCTGATACCAATTTGGTACTCGTAACAACTACAAACTTAAAGATGCATGTGTTCATAGAACCCAGATCCAGACTTATGTCAAAAATAGAAACTTGCCCATTCAAAATGGATGCTCTTTGTACGCTGCAACATCGACAACATAGTTTAGAGTAGTCAGTTTAAGATCATGATAAAGGATATTCAAATCATAATCTTGCGTCCAAGCACCTTAAACTACCAAGACATCTTAGCCATGAAAATGTGTTTATACTTATGAAAACTACAAATTTATTTCACGCTGCTGAAGCTAATTTTTTAAGGCAGGCAAATTTAATTAAACGCGAGAGTGATATTAAATTTTGTCGGTTATGAGAATCATGATGTTGTTGCAAAATGAGGAATCTGATTAGCTAGGACTGTAGCAAGACCACCAGTGAAACATACCAACTTATGGGCCTGATTTGTACAAATGAGTTTGCATTCTTATCCTAATTATGTCAACATATAATCTCATTTTTACTACGTTCATTGGAAATATCAGCAAAATAGACAGGCGTCAGAAAGTCACATGGTAAAACACTGGTTGACATAGAATCAAACTTTCCGAGCAATTTTGATCAATGTATCCAGAAAGAGATTTTGGAAACATGGTCGATATAAAGAAACAACACAAAGTTCATTTTGACAAATCATGTTGAAATTGTAGCATTGCTTGATGATGAACTAGGACCTAGAAGCGCTGACCCCTGTTGAGTTTCGAACAAGCTTAAACGGCCGAGCCAAACAGTTGATACAAAAGAATATTGACTTCTGGTTTCGCCAAAAAGGTAACAAATCTTGCGATAATAAATATAAAAGAACATAAAAGGCAACAAGTTTAAAGGGAATCTGTCCACAGTTTATATTTTTTTCGCAAACCACGAATGACTATATACAAATATTGCGTCCGTAATTGCATTTATGCTAGCACGTCCCCCTATTTGGTTATCACGCAAAACAAAAATTTGTGATTGCGGAAAACCATTTGAAATTACAGTAACGATATCTAGTAAAAACATCTGCCTGAGATAGAGTCATGGTTTTGTCACATCACGTTTCAGGACAATCTACAGCGCGATAATCGACAAATGGTGAATACATATATATATATATATATATATATATATATATATATATATATATATATATATATATATATATATATATATATATATATATATATGTATGAAATAATAGCAAAAATTTAAACGCTACCAATCTTTCACACTTACGGACCCAAAAGTGGCACGTCGTGATTTCAAAAGCAATTTAGCAAGTGGCTTCAGAGGAAAAACATAACTTTTGCCAATGAACATGAAAATATTGCACTGCCATTTACTTTAAAATTTAAAAGAGACCAACGTAATGTACATCCCCGCCTAGTCTGAATAGGATCTGGCCATCAATTTCTGATCTGCAGATTAGCATCCTATTGTTGCTATTTGCATTATAATTATCGTTGTCGTTGTCGTCTTTGTCATCATCCACTCTTTCCAACAGGGCATCGTTCATCAGCTTATTTCTCCTTGCATTAAATTTTTTATTGGTAAAATCCACATGCATAATCTTAGGCCAATAATGTAGGCTTAATTAACTGAGATATCCGATGAGGCGCACCCTATAGGCCCACCTGAGGGGGCAATAAATCTTCCTCTGACAGCTTCTTGTATTTAAAAATGTGCAAAGATAAATTCTGGGCCTCTATCCCTTACAGCGTAAGTTATGTCCTGGAAAATCTTGATATGAAGAATTACCATAGCCTGCTTTGCATATATTGATTCCTATTCTCTTGATTGCGCAATTCCCAACAATTCTACATATTTATGAAATATACATACCTGTACTTCAAAAGTTCTCACAGCACGTCTGTAGCCGCCGCCTGCTGGTGGATGCAGTCGTAAAATTTCTTTGACAACGTTGTTGACAAGAGTTAGCGAATTCAATATTTTCACATCAAGACTTTTGCCTTTCGTAATTCCAGCTCCCTCAAGTTCATTTCGTAATCTTGACACAATCTCCGGATGTTTGCCAAGGGTCATTACAATAGATGTAATGGTGCTTGAAGTGGTCTCATGACTCGTAAAAAGCAGTTCCATTGCTAATGTTGTTACTTCCGTCATGCGCTCACTTGGACTTCCGTTGTTTGTGTCATCACATACAGACTGTATGAATTCACTGAAAGGATCATCTGCATCTTTCATTCCATCAATTTGAAGTCTGTTGGAGATTTCAGTTTTGATAAATGCGCACAAAGTGGAACGTGCCTTTAGTGCCTGTATAGGAGTCAAACACAAAAAATCTCTCGTTATTGATAAATCTTTCACGAGAACGCTTGGACAGAATTTCCAGTGTGATTTCAACTTCCGGTGCGCGAGTTGCACTATGAGATTCGAATGTTGCCTTAAGATAGAGCTATATGAACTCGTGAAACCATAGATGCACCACGCACTAGGTATTTATATGCAGAGTTTATAATAAATTACTTTTATAACCAAAATGCCCAAAAACCTGTTTGGCACATTTAACGGAATAAGAGAAAAAACACTTAATTTATATTTTGAATTACCTTAAAATATCCGAATTGGGAAACGTTGATCGGCAAAGAAAAGAAGCCATCTACAAACTTCTGGAATAATTCTGCTCTGTTATCAACGTCCTGTCGAGTTTGCTTGAGATTTAGCAGAACACATGCTGCGTTGTCAAATGTCAGCCGTCTTGCCATCGGGTACACAAGCACTGTATCACTGTTGCACCAGGTCAACAGATGACGTCTCACCACTTCTTCCATGTGTATGACATAGTATTCCAACGAACTCAACGTAAACAGCTTTGATACCAATTTGCGCCTCCTGCTGTGGTGATTGCCCTGAGATAAGCTCACAGCTTGGGGACCCAGAAGAGACCTCACAGTAACAGGCCACTGGACCGTTACTAAGTTCTCGTCTCCCTGTAGAACAACTTTTACATTCTCGGCCCCAATAACACGCACGGTTGGCTTTCCAAAAATATGAGTGCAAAAGACATTTCCATATTTCTTGCGTCTTTTCTCGAAAAAATTCCCACCTGTTATCGTCTGAAATGAATGCATAAGTACACATATTAGTTGGATTTCCAAACTATTATAATTGATACTTGTCAGTATAATCATTCCGAAAATGTTTCTGATATGCGGACTTGGCGTGACTGAATGATGTAAATTTTGGAGAAATTTAGTTGCTTTTTTGCAAATTCACATTTTCACGACATAAATCTAATAATATTGTGCGAAACGCTTTCAATTCGACAAATGACATCGCCTTGGATCGTATGGCTCCACATTAAACTCAATTTGACAATGAATCAGCCAATCACGGTTTGCATAAAAATCACATGACTATTTAACATTGCTGTCCTCAAGTGGAAAGACCGGAAAATAATCCTGTGAAAATGACAAAAATGTTCTTTCATAAGATATTTAAAACTACCGGAGTAGTTTTGTCAACACATGGGTTTTTGAATATAGTATCATGTCTCAATTTATTTTTATCAACCCCAAGCACATCAGGACTACCACATTCGTCATTTCATTTTCGGAAAAGCCAATTAATTGAGCACACAGTGATTTGCGCTTTCTTGGCTTTCGTGATGCAAGTATGATCACATACCTCAATGACGAGGTGCAACGTTTCTCCGACAAAGGGCAGACCCATACTTCCCGGTGGCAATGGTGATTGGCATGTTTCGTCTCTGGTCTGGCGGACACGGGCGTTCCACACAACGCAGGAAAAGGCACCAAGGCCACACACTAGCAGCAGTGTCAACAGGATGTACAGGGCGTCACCAAGCCCCAAGATCGGCATCTTCTCAACTTGGTCACTCAAAATGTGAAGGTTTCACAAGGAAATGTGACGTGTCGACAGGCCGTGCAGCGTATCATCAAGCCCTCAGACAGACATTCTGTCAATTTAAATAAAAAGAAGAAGCCACTTTTTTCTTCCCTTTCCGTGTCTCCCCTCCACCCCTCCCCCATGAAAAAAAAAAAAGAAGTATAATTTCCAATGAAATTCGAATCCAACAAGGAAGTGTAAAACCATTTTTTATTTCCTCAACGGTGCACATGCGCTATAAATTCTTGTGAATAAACTGATGTCCAGTGACAGTGAAACTATAAAACAAGTTCCGTCCTGGACAAACGTGTATTTTAAGAGGAAAATTATCATGCAACTAATTAATGGCGACATAAGAATGAAAACGGTATGGCGGAAGTCAACTCTCTGAATCGACCTACCATATTAAAATCACAATGCCAGAAAATGTCAATGATGAGACATTGACAAGAACGGAATTGAAGGCCGATTCAACATTATAAGGCACTCTATCAAGGTTCTGTCTAGAGCCCAAGAACTTGCTTATATGTACCGTTTTAATCGAGAGAGTAAGTTAAAAAAAAAAGTGAGGTTCTTTGTCATAGGTTCATCGTATCAGTTGTAAGAACAAAAATATTTTTACTCTGAACTTCCCATACAGCAGTGTGCCAACTATCATCATGGTAAATTCGTGCAGATTTTCAAGTTTACAAACTCCGCTTTGCATGGAAAAGCCTATAGAATTATACCTGTCACATGCTGTAAAGTATGACAAGTTGTGCTTTTTCGTTTTTTCTTTTTTCTTTTCTTGTCTTCTGTTTGCCAAGTACATAAATACTTTTTCATTATTAATGACTTCAAACTGGATTTTTTGCTTTTGACTTAATTACTTAAAGTACAAAAACCAAAGACACACAGTACAGATTGCAAGAGATGAGCGACAATACGTGTCACATAAAAGTTACTACATCGTTTTTGTCTTTTGCAAAAATGCAATTTCATATTTCCTGCCACTTTCAAAGGATAAATACCATGAAAACTTATTTCCCTGCATTCTTTGATTTAGAAGGCGTCTGAAATATCCGAGTGGCTTATTTCGGTATATTTCCTCAATTCTTATTTTAAACGTGCATGGAAAAATAATTGATTGCGCAGTGAAAATAACTGTCTGAATAGACAGAGTGGGGTAGATAAAAATCAACAGTCATTGTTTATTTAAGTCGAATTTTAGACAGGTTAAAATCTACATAAAATGCTTTTCTTAAAAAAATCCCTTTGCATTAGTACCCATTTTTTTTTTAAACTGGAAGACACAAAACAAAACTACACAAAATTCCTATCGGAAACCAAGTCTGTGCTGTATATAGGGAATTGAAAAGTTACTTCACTTCATCATGAGATGTTGAAACTTTTCGTTTGTCACAACAAAACTGCTTCACAATGTGCAAGAAATCTTTATTTGGGCGATTTCGTTGAGCAAAATTTAATTTCAGTTTTGTATCGTAAGTTCTATGATTACGACTCAATTTCCAAATTTTCTGATGTCATAAACGAATGGATTCCAATAAATGGGTTATTTAGAAACCCTTTGCAATAGTTACAATTACCCGTTCTGCCACTGAACGTACATGTTTTTAGGGATTTCGAAAATACTAGTTGCTTGTTATTTTGTGTGTGTTTGGTGTATCGTAGTTTCCAAATAATTTAATGTAAATAATGTTATTTGAATAATTACCATATGAATGTTATATATTTATGTAGTCAGCAAAGTTAAATATATTCATCAGGGAAATTGTTAACGGAATATGCACCTACTTCACTTGATTAAAGGAACGATGCTTATTTGACAGAACGTTTTGTTCACTTGCAGTGATTTTTGATGGCATTTTATCAGGAACTTTTATACATATTTACATGTATATATATGTATAATTTTATATACATATACATATATATATATATAAAACATGTATATAAGTGTGTGTAATTTCCGTTCGAAACTTCCCACAATGTATCGACATATCATAAAGTAATTGGAGCCACTTGAAATGTAGTTGCTTTTGTAACAAGTTACAAATAAATTTGCATTGAATCATTGAAAAATAAGCACACAAATTTCCACTTATCTTTCCTTAATCCTAAAAATGTAATTTTCAGTTGGACAACTCAATTCCAATATATTCAGTCTTTCAACATAATATGTATTTTATGGGCAAAAAATTACCAACAATCCAAAAAGAAATAAATCTATATTGCTTGAACCAACAACCTTCGGCACCAATCACCTGGCCCAAAATGGGAAAGGCTCGTTACAAACACACCAAATCCCCATCTCTATATATATATATATATATATATATATATATATATATATATATATATATATATATATATATATATATGTATATATATGTATATATATGTATATGTGTATATATATGTATGTATATATATGTATATATATATGTATATGTGTATATATATATTATATATATATATATATATATATGTATTGATCTTAATAAATGATACATATACATTTACTTCGACTGCCGACCGTTTGAATATTTGTGCTGAAATTTCAGAACGCATTTTAATTTTTGTCCATCAATTAAAAAAAACACTTGGCAGTTTTTTCTTTTAGAAAAGTGCACAGCTTAACTGCGTCGGAAGTAAAGGTTATCTCGTATAAGTTAGCAACAGCTTCATAGATATTTTTCTTTATTGTGCTTTTCTGCTTACTCCAGATGCTTGGTAAATTCTATTGGGGACCTGGTTTTCAGACTATAACACGTCCCTGGGTCCATGATATATGCGGCTTTTTTAGTCTTAGACGGTTAAAAAAATAGACAAAGAGGTGAAAACAATTGACACTAACAGAAAACATCCTCAAAAGGTGAAAGGACAGATATATGGACAAACTCGGATATCTTCAGGTAAATAAAGTTCAGAGGACTCCCAATCATTGGACAACTCAATACCAGTATACTAAATTTTTTCATACAAAATTTATTTATTCCATAACTAAGAAATGACTAAAATTCAATACAAAACAAATTGGAATAAAATCAGCACAATTAACCTTTTTAGGGGTCACATCACTAGCATTGAATAAACAATGTTCGTTTCTTATCGCGTTCGACCTTAATCGGATTTACAAATCAATGTTTTTCGCATTTACAGAATCTACGTAACAAATAAATGTTCTATAACATGATAATAAATTGTTATGGAACTTTAACCCCTTGACTTCAGTGCTCTTTGAGAGCGGGAAATCCAAGAATTGTTATACGGGAGTCTTTATGTCCAGACCACTTCCTGGTCGTCGTTACAATGTCACTATAATAGATTTCAAGCTAAAGTCTAAGCCGTGAAGGCCACAAAATTCTCCTGGTTAGTCGAAGCTGTGTCAACAATTTCCCCCAGATTGCCAATGTTTTATCCACGAACCCCATCACAATATTTCTTTTAGGGATACAAATTCAAATCCCGAGCATTAGAGCAGACGATATTTGATATCAGAGCTTTTTCAGGCTGTCGACCCTCTTTACATGATGAAAATTCGTGTCGACATAAAAACGTTAATTAGTTACTTAAACTTTGCAGAAAAGACCTAACTATTAATGGGCCTAGGTACGAGCATAATTCGCTGAAGTAGTCCAATTAGCATTCACCAGAGCAACAATTCCTGGAGAAGAAACTGACCCTGTTCATTTTCAAATGTCCTAGAACAATTCCCCATTAATAGGGACTGTTGAACAAAAATTTCACTTATTCAAGCATCTTGGGAAAAGCTAGCTGGGTAATTCTTGTACTTGAGACCTTATAGTTCAAAATACTGTGTGAGACTCTTTATCAATTTCAAGAATTGCAGATATGTTAAACGTACCGTCAATTTCGCTGTTGCTACCGATATATTGCTTTGTTACAGTTCGGATAGAGCGGCGTACATAAACATAAGCTTGAAGAAAGGCATGTCATCTGTGCCTGTCACTACAGGTAACTTCCCCTGGGTATCCACCTTAATGACAATTAATTAATTCATTGTTTATCATTGTATCACGTATAACATGTATAACGTATGCCTTCCAACCTGAGCAACATGTCTTTCCTGTGTTGTTATGTGTGTATTATATTTGTTTTCGCATCTTTGTATACATATCGTTGCAAAACATTATGTTGTCGCAATGGCTAAGCTGATCAAGTTCATATTTATGAAGCAGTCAACAAATGGCACCCTGGTTATTTCATGCAACTTACATGCACATGTTCGTGAATGCGTGGAGAGACGATACACGGGGAAAGTAACACTTCGATTCTGCTTGACAAGGACCTCAACTCCACTTCGACAGAACAAATGTTTTCAAGCACAGTGTGCACATAACCTGTCCATTTTTTTTTTTGTGCAACAAAGTTGAATATAGACCTGTACCAGTTAACCAGGGGCACAATAATGCACTGAGCCACTGGGGACTTGAGTGGTCCTTAGCTACGTCACCAGCATGCAGTCACCACCATTTTCTTTGACCAAATTGGAGGCACTGTGAACCCATCCATAATGAAATAAAAATGTATCTTGTGTCGTTAAGCATGCCTGTGTCTATTATCTTGACACTGATTAAAGAAAGCTTATTTAAGCTTCCACAGCAAGGCTTTATTTATTTATTTATTTATTTATTTATTTATTTATTTATTTATTTATTTATTTATTTATTTATTTATTTATTCATTCATTCATTCATTTATTTCTTTATTTATTCATTATTTATTTATTTTTTTATTCATTTATTTATTTATTTATTTATTTATTCATTTGTTCTATTCATTTGAGGGGGAAGGACAAGCCCGTGTGTACCCAACTAATTGTGTCCTTAAGTATATATAAGTATTATGCCATCCCGTTGGTAAATCTGCTTGTGTCCTTAAGTATATACAAGTATCTCCATAGCGCGTATTATGCCATCCCATTTGTAAATCTGCTTGTGTCCTTAAGTATATACAAGTATCTCCATGGCCCGTATTATGCTATCCCATTTGTAAATCTGCTTTTGTCCTTAAGTATGTACAAGTATCTCCATAGCGCGTATTATGCCATCCCATTTGTAAATCTGCTTGTGTCCTTAAGTATATGCAAGTATCTCCATGGCTCGTATTATGCTATCCCATTTGTAAATCTGCTTTTGTCCTTAAGTATGTACAAGTATCTCCATGGCGCGTATTATGACATTTGTAAATGATTCAATGTTACAGAAATGACAGAAATATTCCAGGAATGCTTACCTGCTAGTTTTAATTATTTCTTCGGCTTCTGGTGCAATTCTTCCATGGCCGAATTGAATTGGAGAAAATAATTTGTGAATGACAGTAACGTCACTGCTTGGGGGAGCCACTACCCATCAAGCGTGAAAGTGGGCCAATATATCAGAATCCTTACCAGTTTGTCCGGGGAGAGGTTCCAGGGGGCTCATAAATGAGCCATTCCCAGGTTTTGCCTGCTGAAGCGTTTTTACCCCAAATTTGACAACATTTATCAGGTAGGGTTTGAAGGTTTTCTGCTGGGACATCTTATCAGATGCATTTTGTGTCGTTTAACAAAATTTCTAGCCACCCTTTTAAACTTTATCATCGTCATCATCATCAGCAGCAGCAGCAGCCCTAATACAGAATGATTTTCGGGGCAAGGTAGTTCTTCGGTCAGTTATTCTCTTTTGCCCAATCTGAGAAAAACATATTTGCTGAGGAATCCTCTCTACCTTTGGTTACAATTAGTTTATACTAACAAGTGTCAATAGTCTTTTCACACCCCATAAATGGACGTGAGGAGCCACTTCGTGTGCTGGAGGAAAAAAAAAGAACTTTGCGAGACGCATGGTCAGCATTATGACTCAATATTGGCCGGCTTGACACGCGAGACAACCGGTCGGAGATAGTTTTTCTTTTTCCTTCTTAAAAGAACGCTAAAATACAATGATAATAAATAATTTATTGTGTTTAAGCAACGATGCAAAAAGGGCCCTCATCTTGCAGGGCTCGATATTGGACATATTGCGTAATCATATTACCCAATACCTTTAGTACACGCAGGAAGACAAAATATCCTGTATAATTTTATTACTATTAACTGTCAAACGTGAGGAGGCGTGAGTAACGAAGGATCATCATTTTCATGTAATTTTGCGACTGTTGATAATTTCCAATAAAACAGAACATCTTGATCACAGTGACACCCCTGACTGACATAAATATGGTGTTCCAGTTCTTAAGTGTCCGACAGAACGAACACACTGAACCTGAGAAGAATGTACGCTACGCAAAATCCACTTAGGGTTTCGTAACTCCATTGATTTCTGCATGTGACCTCGTGAGGGCAAAATGGGTGCCTCGATTTGAACTTGTACCTGTATTCCTATATAAGGTCACATAATCAGAGACAATGTCAGTGCAAACGGTGAAAGAGTAAAATGGGCAAAGTGTTTCGAACTTCCGTCTTACTTAGGACGTCTTACGTAATATCGTTCTTTGGTTTTTCAAGTGTGATTATCTCTTCACAAAGAAATCGCATCTGCATATCCACGCTTGACATACTTTCAACCAAGCTCCTTGACAGCAAAGGGTGCCTTTGAAATTGTCAAAGCAATGGTTATCAACGCTTTCATAACACCATGGAGATAATACCTCTATGGTGAAACGTTTGGAGCAAATTTCATATCAAGGAGGAACAGCAGTGCATTTAGTATAAGCAGCACACCTAAAACACACAAAAATGGCAACTTTTTAAAGAAGACTATATTTCTAACTTGATACTTTAAATTATACAGGTATATCCTGTTTCCAGGTGGTCGGCATTTAGTTAAGAGTGTTTGGCAGTTGAAACCACGCAAAATGAAATAATAATTAAAAACGTAATAAATAAAATTAAGTTAGTAAATAAATAAATTAATTAACTAATTAATAAACAAATAAGTAAAAAAAAAAAAAATTTGGAGGCCTAAGCTTGTTAGACCTCGTTGCGTCATAATTTGGCATCTTCTACATGGCGAGACTCTATTGACAGGACACAGACACTCGAAACATCTTGCTCCCCGTCACCAGGCTAATTAGGTTGGGGTTTTCTCATAATGTAACAAAAATTACAGAAAGTGTTGACAATATTGCCAAATTTAAAGAATATTATATTACGCCAAAGTTAGCTCATGGGTTAATTTGACCAAACTGGTGACCTCCGTTTATATTTAGTGCCAAGGCCCAGGGTAGGACAAATGTATTTCCAGGGTGCTTTCCTATGATACAACATGATGTAAGTAAAAACGATGCAACGAAGTGTGTCCTTGGCCCTGGTCTGTGTGTGCAACCGGTGTGCCTGTTACATAATATGCTCGAAGTGGTCGCCAGTGTGCAAGGGATTATCTGCTCCAATGTTAGTACTGTTAATTTATTGCACGCTTGCTGTAAACCTTTCGCATAAGGAATCAATAATATATCTTAATTACCAGCTGTAACAAAACAAGTCATTTCTTCACATAAAAGTTATATCGCGGTCCCGGTCCCATTTTACCGATGGAAGGTCCTGAATTATCACTCAGAACGAATTCAATATAAACACTTTCACGTTGCAACAGATGACCTATACGTGTATTTTGTACCTGTGATGCCACTTTTGCCTAAAAAAAAAAACAAACTATGCGCCTTGAGGATACACATGTACTTGTATGGCGGGGGGGGGGGGGGGGCGCTAGCCGAAACTTGCTTCTTTTGATTCTATTTTCAACGTCGTGGTACGGGAGCGATGACTGGAGAAAAATGTGGAAGAAAAAACACACTGGGCTCTGGAAGATAACATGTTGTGCAGGCAAGTGCTGACACCTATGGTTCAGCTGGTTTTGATATGAGGTGACATGCGCAGACAGTGCAATGAACGATCGTGATCTCTTTTCCGATAGCAGACCACACTTGTGATTGACTGGTTGCGCATCCCAACGAAGATATTTCCTAATTGTGAAAATACTGCATTTTTCTCCACGCTGTAGCTTTTAAAAATAAAGTAAACTGATTAAGGTTTCCTGCAATACACAATTACTGGATTACTGTTCATGCAGTTGCACCATGGGCAGAGCACAATTCACACACCCGTATAAAGCTACCATCCAGGTGTTGTTTTATATTTCCATTATTGAAAAGATGAGCTGCGATTTATATAAAATAAATTCACCTATGTTTTTGTGATATCTGCATGTGTTAAATGCTGTTCTCCAAATTTTAAAGTTTGATTCTCTGATTTTTAGACTAAAAATGCTAATATAAAAAACAGAAAGATATATAACTGTAGTTTACTACCTAATAGGGTGTGCCCTGTATTCATTTTGTACACATGGATTTGCCATTGTTTCAATATCGCCCGCCTGTCTGAGCTGCAAGTCCGGAAGGTGAGATGTCAATATATCAGAACACAGTAATTCTGCATTGTTGAAAACAAATAATTAGCAAAATTGGTGTATTTGAATAAGGCAAGGGAGCTAACACAGCCATGCATCCATTTTGAGAAAAAAAAATCAAATTAACGTGAATAGCCCCATTCACGTGCGGAATTGTTTGGAAAAATCACGCGAAAGCTGCTGTTACCAAATATGTGAATGAGGCCAAACTGATTTTAGGAATACTATATATACAAAAAAATGTGTCTATTCTAACGGCAGCAAATGTCAGGTAACTTCCTTTGATTGTATTTTTTTTTTTTTTTTGGTCCAGGACT
Organism: Hermodice carunculata; assembly: GCA_964020975.1. Taxonomy (NCBI): domain Eukaryota; kingdom Metazoa; phylum Annelida; class Polychaeta; order Eunicida; family Amphinomidae; genus Hermodice; species Hermodice carunculata. The sequence continues at coordinate 6,050,934 of OZ026616.1, read as the reverse complement.
TAGATGTATTTCAATTGACTGGGGTAACTCATTGAAAATCGGTCATGCTGACTAAGGTGAGCTGTTTAGTTCATCAGCATATTACATTTACATGACTTTATCAATTCATATCCATAAATTTTAATGATAGCACTTAAGAACTGCGCATTTCATAAGTTTTACCAAAATGCTGCATGCTAATGATATCTGGCAACATATTTGAACTTACGCAGGCAGCCACATGTAATAACATAAATATCAGAAAGTGAAACAAGCTTTCAAAAACAAGCACCTTTAAACAATTGCCTGAATACTCTGAAGTCTGATAATTGGGTGCTTATCAAATTTAAAATCTGAGCTCTTATAAATACCAATATGTATTTATGATATTGAATTAGCTGTACAAACTTTTGTCATTTCTTTCTATTATGTGCACATACATCAGAAACCATGCCAATGAACCACAACTTGTGCAGACGTCTGTTACAAAAAAGGCATAGCCATTTTTAATTGGTTTGTGGAAGCTGGATCACTCCAGCTAGCCACCTAGTGTTCGAACAGTGGCTGCATTGAAATTCCATAATTTTAACACGAAAAATCTTAATTTTTTTAATATTGATGTTCTTATCTGTGTCCTACTGACTTTAAATTGTGTATTTCGATGGATCAATGATGTCTTTATACCTGAACTATCCCATTGTCTGCCATAATTAAAATTATATCAGGAATATACTGCCGGAATGGCTGGCATTAGATACCAACCAGATGTAACATATACTCCCCCATCCGCCACTAATCGGTCCGCATTGATATATGTCATGATGTTTGTGAACAAATTTTATGAACCTACCCAAAAACAGTCATATATTCACCAATTGTCCCAAATGTTTATAAAATTTTAGCAATATATTCAACATTTGGGTAAAAATTAAGAGGTGGCGCATGGTAATTTGATCTCTCAACGTAAGGGAAGACCCGCAGGCAAGTGAGTGGATGTTTGCATCATAGACCATGGTCTAATGTGTTGATGTTTCACAGAAAAGAATTGATTGGATGCAATTACATTATTTTCCCCAAAAAATCAGTAAATTATATTTTTTGTTTGTTATAAACGATTTTTAATATTCAAAGGTTCCTTGAAACAAAGTTGATATTCATGATTGTTTCAGTCCATTATTAATTGTAGTGTCCCTTCACTCGTGGTTTCAAGCTAACCCAGGGTAGAGGGGCAGACTTTGATGTGCTGACTGCAGTGGGCGTATGCTGATTAATCAGACAAGACTGGCTACTCCCAACAGGATCCTGGCTGAAGGCCTTGTTCTTCTTCCCAAGAGAAAATAGTTTTCTTTCTTGTCAGGGTTATAGAGGTATCTCAGCCTATCTATCAAACCATTTTTATTAATATTGACTGCTACTGAACAGGATTAAGAAGTCCTGTGGGAATACTATCACACCTCAAGATGAAATCCTTTCTGGTTCTTAGTTCCCAGCATGTTGCTCACAACTTCTTTTTGCTTAATGTTGAAGTTTGGTACAGTTGATGCAAATCCTTAGCAGAAAAAACAGTTGTGGGTTAATTTTATCAAGTTGAAATAAAATGGTGACTCTAATTCATCACAAAGAATAAAAGTTGCCGAATGTTACGAGCAGTCTCCGTCATTTTACGCAGAGGACAAACCCACATCACATCAGAAGGAAGACGGCACGGAGTCTAAGAAAAATACTAACAAACCTTTCAATGCTAGAGCTGGGTCACACGGCAAAACCATATGCTCCCATACTATATTTTTTTAAGTGCTTTTAATGAATGCCACTCTCGTGACTCGAGGGTGAGAGTGCATATGTTCAGTCACTGCAGATCGACCTCGTCGAGGCAAAAACAAAAACAAACAAAAAAAAACACAAAAAAACAGAAAAGAAAAAAATAAAAAAACCAAAAAAAAAAAAAACCAACAAACAAAAAAAAAACACCCCCAAAAAAGGAACAAAAAAAACCCCCGCACGATACAAGACATATATTTATGGTAGCCCACATGTATGGTGGCATATTAGTGCCAAAAAAAAAAATTCTGAGAGAAAAGGGCGCGAAGAGTAGAAGGAAAAATACTAGGGAACGAAAATGATGAAAACTAGAACGCGCAAATACGAAAACTAGAAAAGCGAAAAGTAGAATATGCGATCTGAAGCAAAGGCCTAAACCCGGGGTAATAAATTGAAACAAGTGACATAAAACTATGGCCATATAGCATGTTGATTGTTGTTTTGCAGCTGGCTGTGAATTTTAGATTCAGGTGCTATGCAGTTTTTTTAATAGAGAGCGATATGATGGGTATGTAGGTTTGTTATTTTTGTCACTGTTATCATCACCATAATCGCAGTTTATATAGTTACCATTATCATTGTGACTATAATTGTCGTCACCATAATCATCATGACCATGGCTGTTATCATTATTGCCATGACTTTCATCATATTTTTGTCACCATCACTGTGACCATCATTATCATAATCGTCATCACCATAACCTTTATCATAGTCATTGCTGTGGCCTTCATCACTTATTTTGTCACCACGGTCATCATTGTCACCATCATCACCATGACCTTTACCATGATTTTTGTCAGCATCGTCATGGACCAGCGGCCAACCCTAAAAAGTGGCTTATTTAAGGATATACCCCTCCCTATGGTAGAACAAATCACAACCCATTTTTTATTAAACATTGGCATATTCTGCATTGGAATATGATGGTTGTGGTCTTTTAATTTGATGACAGGGGTATTTTATAGCCACATCTTTGAAAATAGTAGTCATCACTTTAACTATCATTCCATACAAGACACTACTGAGCATAGCTTCGAAAATAAATTCAAGAAACATACCAAATATGGCTCATAGTATCTGAAATAATATGACAAGCACTGTACAAATGATGTTTGCATGGTTTTGTTGTCATAAGCACAAAAAGTCCTTCCAGTTTGATTTTCTACGGTGCATAAAATGTTACACAGTGCTCAAAGTCCTTGCTCTAGGAAAATATTTAATGCACCAAAAATTGCCCTAATTGTCCAGCTAAAAGGCAATATGCTAAATATAGAATCACCTTTCTCAGAATTTAAATTGGAGAGAAAAGAGTTACCCCACTCCCCTTATTTTCTGGCTGGTCTAAAATGGTAATTTTTTTTACCAGAACTATCATAATCTAACTATACAACCAAAAGTAAACAGTTAATGGTTGCAAATCAAAACAATGTTTGTTTTCAGTCATCCAGTAGTTGTCAAATAAAGCATAAAACTAGAAAAGAAGATTTGCTTGACAGCAAATCTATCTGGGTGCCTTCAAAATGAGAACAATTTGAAATGCTATACTTTGCCATTGTTCAACATAATTTAAATTTCGTGTATTAACTTAATTTTCATAAATTAAAATGCTCAGCTTTGGTTCTTGGTTCAAGGCATGTGGCCATGTCCCAAACGTACAAAGTGAGGTTTGAGTGAAATTTGTATCTATAGTAGTTTTGAAGCTATTCAACATTTGAATTTTGTATATTTGTCTAACTTGCATGAATCATAAGGCTAGAGGAACTTTGGTTTATTGTTCATTGGATGGGGTTATGCCACAAAGCCATAAATTGAAGTAGAAATGGCACCTCTATAATAGATTTGAAGCTATTAAAGATTTACATTTTACATATTCACCTAATTTGCATAAATTAAAATCCTACAACCTTGGTTCATGGTTCATTGGATGCGGCTTTGCTACAAACCTACAAATTGAAGTTGGAATGGTATCTCTTTGAACAGTAGTTTTGGAGATACTCAACTTTTAAATTTTTCAATGCCCCTTATTAGCATAATTTTTTTTAAATTCTACAACTATACTGTCCATTATAGTAGCAAGTGTCACAAAGATATATATGCACATTGAAATTTTGAGTTGATTTGATTTGATTTTATTCAGGCAATCATCATGAAGTATAAATACACAGAGTAAAATATCTTATAAAACGAACTTAGAGTAAAATAAAAAAACAGGTGAATCATCCAAGCTTTCATGAAATGATGACTACATGGGATATATACACAATAAAGTCGCTAAGACTTATTTCCATTGTGGTCCCTGGTAGTCAAAAGACTGGATGGCTCGGAATAGCGAGTTTGGATGAACCCACAAACTATGAATATCACAGGTATGCTTATTCTAATATATTTAAAGGTAAATTAATTAAAACTTATTGTATTCTCTGTATAGCATGATATTAGTTAGATGTTTCTTAACTGCAGGTTTAAAGGTCAGGACCGAGTCCTTGGATTTAATTTCTGAGGGCAACCGATTCCACAGTTTTATAGAAGAATATAGGAAGGATTTCAGTCCAGGCCCCCCAATTCCTGGAACCACCAGGGAATCCACGCTTGAGCGAGTGAAATGGTTGTGAACGTCACCGGTGCGGACCATATTTTCTGGACAGGTGCCCCTCACTATTTTAAACATGTGTGTCAGTTTGTTTTGTTCAACTCTGCTAGAAACATCCAGCCATCCTAAATCGGAAATTTGTTCAGCACCAATATGGGTTCTTGAGTCCATCGGCAATAGTTTGTAAAATATGCCGCTTTTAAAATTTTTGTGGCCTCTAAAATTTGCATAATTTTAAACATCATGACTATTCCAAATGAGAACCACAATTTCACTGGTTATGTCCGTCACCATGGCAAGTTTGGTGGTTTTTTCCAATAGTGTCTGAAAAAAACTTTGGACCAACTTGGTCACAAAGAAAGACATTGGCTTTTTATTTCTTTCTTAATTTATCTGAGATGAAAGACCACCTGTCCTATGTGACCACTTTTGTCATGCATTAGGGGTGATCGTAAATTGCAGGTACCACTGTACAGTGAAACCTCTCTACAGTGGGCACCTTCGCGACCAGAGAAAAGTGCCCACACCTGAGAGGGTCAGCCCTCCTGGGCAGTATTGATGAGTATGCGTGCATGTACGGTGTACACATATTATAATTCAAAGGGATGTGTATACATGCAATACAAAACTGTCTTTGTTCCTTTATTACATAAACAAAACGGATGCTGTCACAAAAGTACATGTACATGTACATGTACCTGTGAACTGAGACATGCACTATACTGACTCAGTATTGGCTATGAAGAACAGACTTCATCTCACTGGTTACAAGAAAACAAAGACATAAGTGTCTATTGAGATGACACAAATTCACACACTTTTTCAAAATTCACCAAAATGTGAAAACTGTCACTGAAGACTATAAGTCAGACTTAGATCGGTCCAGCAAACTCAGCTCTGTATGTAGTCTATTTTTAACAGAGGGTACACTCTGGCTTGTTCTGCCTAGAATTCCAATCCCTCTGATCCCTTGGGACTTATAAGCCTAGCAGACTCCTAGCCTCAAGCAAACTCTGACTGGTCAGTCTCAGCCATGGTACACTTACAACTCTGTCCAGCATTAGTGTGAACACGGAGCAGATATGTTTCTTGCATGAACAGAAAGAGATTCTCTGTATTTTATTGAAAACCTCATTACACAGTGGTTGGGAGTTCCCCACCCCACCCCACCCCTACCTACCATTTGCCATAAGACCCAAACCTTTCAAACCATAAGCTCAGCAGGCATGGCTAGAAGGCTGCCTATGAGACAGGTTCAAGTATCATGAATGCAAAATGGTTGCCTAGCACCATGGCGGCTTATACCATGCAGTACAGCAGAAGCCCTAGTCAAAATGTGGATTGTTGGGAAATTCACTGAATTTAGCATGCATTAAAATTCCCCAACTTTTGTTTGCATGCTATTGGATTTGCCAGTTGTCTCAAACCTATATATATATATATATCTTTTATTCTAACACAAGGGGTACAATATATAAAAAAAATGGCAAAAAAAGTATACAACGTATATATATATATATATATATATATATATATATATATATATATATATATATATATATATATATATATATATATATATATATATATACATATATATGAATTAAGAGGAATAAAAAATAAGTCATTCATACAGTTCACTGGTCAAGATGACCCTATCCACATGGACTCGTGACAAACGTTATGATGTGCATATGAAGTTAATAATTTCACCAAGTTCTGCTCGTGAGAGATTGGTTTTAAGCTTGCCATCTCTCGCTTCACAAAGTTCGCGGATTAACACCGTAGATTGCCCATCATCTTGATTGAAGTCCTCATTTTCCCGAGAACTGAGGAGTGGTCGCCAGCATGACGACACTAGCGAGTGCTTATCCATTCCATATTTTGATGCTATGAACGTTAAAGATTTAGACGCAGATGATTGGCTGCCATTAATCACCAGATTACCGCATGTTTTTACCATTATATTGTTACTGTTTACCACCTTTGAAATGAATTTTATAAACCGTCTATATATCTGTGTTTCGACTGGAGGATCACCACATATCAGAGGAAGCAGACGATTGTGTGTCCTTTGCGGAACTGTGTTATGTATCTAACGGCCTCACGCCAAGCTGCATAAAAAGTCTCGACCTCCTTACTTGATAGATCCCAGAGTTGACATCCGCACAATGACACGCAGAATGTTTTAAAAAGTTTGAACCTTATATCTTGAAATGCTTTTGAAAAATGTACCACGAGCATGTTCACCTATGTTTGAAACTGTAAGTGTAAGTTAGAACTTTGTGTCTATCTCCAATAGTTCAGAAGATATGGAGTTTTTAAAATTTTAATTGCCCCTCATTTGCATATTTTTAATCATCATGACTATTCCAAGTCAGGTGCCTAATTTCACCATGGCAAGTTTGGTGGTTTTCGAAATAGTAGGGTCTGAGAAAAACACCGGACAAATCTGGTCGTGAAGAAAAAAGAAAGAAACAAACAAAAAAAGAAAGAAAGGAAGGAAGGAAGGAAGGAAGGAAGGCAGGAAGGAAGGAAGGAAGGAAGGAAGGAAGGAAGGAAGGAAGGAAGGAAAGAATTCTTGGATAAACAAAATGTCTGGGTTTGCACCCAGACATAATGAATCACATACTGGAACTTGCTTTCTCAACTGTGCGACGCTGCGCCCGATACCGCCGGGCTCGTCAAAGCCCAGTGGTGTCGGGCGCAACCTCGCACAGTTGAGAAAGTAAGTTCCAGTATGTGATTAATTTTATGCTTTGGTTCCAAATCATATAACACAACCCTGTATCATCAAATACAAACAGACAGACCGGGAGATATAAACTGTGCCAGTGTTTGGGTAAGTTCCATGTTCTATCCGATATGGATAAATTCACAAATGATGGTGCCATGATGAGTCCTGGGAAAAAAAGTGGGTAGTTAATGTGTGTTAGTATATGGCATTCATTGCCAGCATTGGCAAGCTATTTGGAGATGGTGGGCTATGTGACAAGTTCTTTTTTTTCAAAAATTGCCAAATACTAGTATGTTGATAATTTCTGTAACACAGAGTCATTTTCCATATTATCAAAGTACATGCAAATTCTGATATAAGGTTTTTAACTGCAAAATTGTGATAGAAAATTTATCAGTGTTTTGGAGGAAATAATAGGTTTGATCTCCATTCCATATCCAAACTCAAAATTTTAAAAGAAGGTGACATTAAATTCACTTGCACTGGATTAATTAGTTTGTTCTTGTGTCAAGTTTTTATTTTATCAATGAGTAAGTATTATCAATTGAAGATTAGCGTCGTATAGCGACAAAGCAGTGTTTTTTCTTATTTCCAAATATAAGGGGGTAGGGGTAATACTTTTTGGTGCTTATAAAATTTTGAGAAACTTGGGATAATAATTTCCATGTAACCTCGTAGCCTTATGGCTAAGGTAATTTTTGGTGTATAAAAATGCAATATTGGACAGGAATTGTAAGTTTTTTTGACATATTATTGGGAGATAAAAATGTCAAAATCAAAAATATTTTTGCATAATTGTGCAGTTTTCTACTTTTTTTCCCATCTTTAGGTTCTTAAATGTCTAGTATCATTATTTTCTTACTTTTTCACATAAGTTTTCTTTCATATAAGCCTAATGTCATCAAGTTTCAGCAAATATTGCTGATTTTATGCCAAAAAACAAGCAAAGTGGGAATTTATTGATATATAGAGCGATTTTTCATTATAAATGGTGATAAGATACACCTGTCACTAAAGTAAATTACCACAACCATCATTTTCTTATGTCTCACAAACCAATCTCAATAAAGAGTGGGTTGTGTCTTGTTCTACCATGGGGAGGGGTAGTTTTGGGCTTTGACCACTACCCTAAACCGTCATACGTCGTGTAGTGAGACAGTGAAAAGTTACTGTCTCGCTAGGCTCATGCCCATAACTAGTGAAAATAGTGTTTTGGATAATCATTAGTCTCAATTGTGAACACAAAATCGGATGTAGTTTGCATGATCAGGTGGGGGTATTTATCGTGTAGATTCATAAGTTTGTTGAATTGTACGGTAGTTACATGATTACGAATAAATGTGATACTTGGCTACAAACTTACATAAAAATGCAGTTTAGACGACAAACTAACAAGAATTTGCGGCACGATAGAACCCGTAGGCTTACGAACGACTCCAGGGCAATCAGAACATTTGGAGAGATCCATGGATTTTATTGGAAGTAATCGGTTCAATGTTATATCCAATGCGTTTCCTTGCACAGTGGTTTTTACATGTGCCACATTAACCTCGCCTTGATAGAAACTGCAAAAAACTTTGAAATAGAACTCGTAATGTTTTTAATGTTGCATAACAACTGTGCCGTTATTACATACACAAAATTTTGAGTTTAAAGAAATTGATAACCTTTATGTATCTTTGGCAAAGGTAACACCTTTGTATTTAATTGTGATTAAACAATTTCGAATGAAAACACGTCTTTTTGAAGGTCCGATATATTCTACCGAGCGGGATTGAAATGCTGCTTTTCAGTAATAAGCAGAAAACAACATAATTTACAGTTTTCTGTATAACAGTTTTCTCCGAAATATTTTTGTATAGTAAGCACCTTTATTTTAATTAAGCCTACATGTTATCTAAAAAGTGGTGAAAAACATTTACAGGGGTGTTGATATTGCACATGTAAACTATATATATGGCCATGACCGCAAGCGATCACATGGGAAACCCCCCGCCCACAAACGCCTGTTCTCTCGCAATAGGTATACCATTGCTATAATATATGGGTAGTTTCAGAGCGCATTCCAAGAATACGACATACAACGAAAAAGCACGTTGTTCTGCTTGGGTGCCTGGGACGGTCTTAAATTGAATTTGTGTCCACTGTACAGGCGAAGTTCAATGATCAGTGCACGAAACAACAAACAGACAGGGTGATCAGGCAGTTTGTTGCATTTTTGTGGGATTTATTAGTAGTTGCAAACTGTAATCCAATTACTTTTCCGATGACCCAAATGGAATTGCAACGAGATAAGTTTCACGACGAGGAAACTCTGACAATCAATCAAACTTAATGCGATGAACTGATTACAGACTTCAGACTATATACCATTTCGTTCAATATTGTCACTTAGTCATCAGCTGGTAGCTCGTAATTTTAGTTGAATGTGAGACTGATCGTCAACCAACGCGGTCGCGCATTGCCATTGACATCATGTTTTTCATGACATGTGCAAGGTTCATAAAGCGAAGCTTGGCTGACAAGCATTGTAGCGATCACATTTACCAAGTAGATGCACGCAGTTTTTTAAGTCAATTTACATTTGAAAAAAAAAAAAGAAAGAAGACTTTTTTATTATATATTTGTCATCATGTTATGTCATTTACGTGTATCTATATGTTTTCTTTGTTTTGATTATGTATCTTCACGATCTTTCATATGCATGTGGTTTTATCATTGTGTGTGTCGCACAATCACTGGTCATGATCACCAAAGTTATGAAGACTTAGTATCAAGTCACGATCAAATAATTTTCAAGAGCATTTTTAAGAAGTTCAGTTATTCTATAAAGTCTTCCTGGTTTGCTGAACAGCAAATGTAAGAACATTGAGAATAGATTGTGTTTTTGTGCTTTCGTTTACTACATTTTAATTATGAGTTTTTGACAAAATCACGCAACCAGTGGGTTCCTTTTCTGTCTTTCTTTCTTTCTTTCTTTCTTTCTTTCTTTCTTTCTTTCTTTCTTTCTTTCTTTCTTCAATCGTTGTCTCCGTCTCCCATCTTTCGTTTCCATACACCTGTCTATCTGTGCATCCATGCGCCCAAGTAAATAAATAACTCCATCACAATCGTTAAATTTGCTTACCCGCGACCATGACGTAATTGGTGGCACAGAATTGGAAAGAAAAAAAGGAGGAAGGAAGGAAGGAAGGAAGGAAGGAAGGAAGGAAGGAAAGGGAAAGAAAGAAAAATCGTAAGAAAATAACAAAACATGTTGATATGTATCAAATTATTACTGAATAGAACGCACCAAAATAACTTGAGTAATATAAAATATCATTTACAACCAAGCTGAGAGAGAACAAAATGCAGACTAGAAAAGAAGAATTGCTTCACAGCAAATCTGTCTGGGTACCTTCAAAATGAGAACAGTTTGAAATGATACACTTTGCCATTGTTCAACATAATCGAAATTTCGCGTATTAGCTTGATTTTTATAAAATAAAATGCTCAGCTTTGGTTCTTCGTTCAAGGGATGTGGCCATATCCCAAACTTATAAAGTGAAGTTTGAATGAAACTACTATCTATAACAGTTTTGAAGCTATTCAGCATTTTAACTTTGTGTATTTGCCTAATTGGCATGAATTATAAGCCTAGAAGAGCTTTGGTTCATGGTTCATTGGATGCGGCTTTGCCACAAACCTATAAATTGAAGTTGGAATGGCAATTCTATGTACAATAGTTTTGAGGATATTCAACTTTTGATTTTTTCAATGCCCCTAATTAGCATAATTTGAAATTCTACAACTATACTGTCAATTGACTCCTTTCACAGAACCAGCCAAGCATAGACTTTTCTCACCTCCAGCAGACTGGAGAGGGCATTGCGGGGGTGAACACTTGTGGGCATAGGGTAACGCATGTTAAAAGTACCAATCTTTAAAGTAAATTTGAGATCAATTATAGAAACATTAACATAAGTCGTAAAACTTTTTGATTAGTATGCCTGTCAACATCAGTAATGTACCAGAAATTTTAATTTGAAGATGATAGAAACTTTTTACAGGCAAAATTATTGAGACCCTCATACGGTAGTCCGTATCTGTGTACTGACCACCCACACTTGCATAGGTGTCAGTTGGTTTCTGACACCTGTGGGGTTAATCACCAGAGTAGTTTGTGAAACCTTTAAACTAAATACATTTTGGCAGTCTGTGCTCATGATTCCACAGCATATGGCTCTGTGGGATATTACCATTCATACAAGTGTGGTGTTTAAAGGGCAAAACACCACTGTTTCAGTTATGGCAGACACGTCACTGATTAGGCAAGCTTTACTGCCCTAAAGTAGTCTTAACCTATTGTTATGAATTCAACATTTTATGAAAGGTTTCATGAATAGTTTAGAGGCCATTTTCTTGCCATACTTAAACTTGTGCAGCCGAGATATTCAAGTTATTTTACCATGTAAACCTTGCTCTGTGGAAAGTGCCTATGTTAAAACTATCCAAGCAAGTGATCTTACCCCAGCAAAGGGGCTTTCTGTAGGCATCGGAGGTGAGAAAATCATTGGGCACATTGAGTCAGTCATCTGCATAGTTTTTCACACCTATGCACTGAGTACATTTTGACATTAAGGGATGTTTGCTCACTACCATGCAGCAGCATAGTCAACAGTGGCTACTCACCAGTCATTTATGTATGTGCACACTCTGAAAAAATCAACTCAGAACAAGGTACTTGCTAGCATTTCACTGAGGAAATGCAGTTTGTTTTCCCAAAAAGTTTCCCTTTTCTCATTGTTGTGTAAACATTGTTGCAGCTGAGTTGCCACACTCTTTTCATACGCACAGCTATCTGAACATGTGTTCATATTTTCCCATCACCTGAGGTTTGTTCCTGGATAGCTGTCCATGTTAAAAATATACAATCAAGCAGGCTTCCCCCCAAAGGGGATTCTCTTGTGAATGGAGGCAAGATAGCAGTTGTGCACAGTGGCTCCACTTGTGGGGCAAAGTCCTGAATTATAGTGGCAAGTGCCACAAAGGCATATATGCACATTGAAATTTTGAGTCCATCTGCAATAGTTTGGAAGATATGGGGCTTATAAAATTTTTGTTGCCTCTAAAATTTGCATAATTTTAAACATCATGACTTTTCCAAATGAGATGCACAATTTAACTGGTTATGTCAGTCACCATGGCAAGTTTGGTGGTTTTCGGAAAACAGTGTCTGAAAAAAAACTCTGGACAAACTTGGTCGTAAAGAAAGAAAGGAAGAAAGAAAGAGAGAGGAAGAAAGAAAGAAAGACATTTGCCTTTTATTTCTTTGTTAATTTATCTGACATGAATGACCACCTGTCCTATGTGACCACTTTTGTCTGACATTAGGGGTGGTCTTAAATTGCAGGTACCACTGTACAGTGAAACCTCTCTACAGTGAGCACCCTCGTGACCCGAGAAAAGTGCCCACTCCTGAGAGGGTCAGCCCTTCTGGAGAGTATTGATATATGTATATGTGGATGTACAGTGTATACATATTATAATTCAGAGGGATGTGTATACATGCAATACATAACTGTCTTTGTTTCTTTATTACATAAACAAATCAAACAGATGCTGTCAGGAAACTAAATGTACATGTACCTGTGAACTGAGACATGCACTATACTGACTCAGTACTGGCTATGAAGAACAGGCTTCATCTCACTGGTTACAAGAAAACAAAGACATGAAAGTGTCCAGTGAGATGACACAAATCCATTCACTTTTTCAAAATTCTTCAAGTTGCGAAAACAGTCAATGAGGACTGTAAGCTCTGTATGTAGTCTATTTTTAACAGAGGGTACACTCTACCAGGCTTGTTCTGCCTAGAAGTCCAGTCCCTCTGATCTCTCGGGACTGATAAGCCCTGCAGACTCCTAGCCTCAGGAAAGAACAGACCAGTTACCAGCTACCACACTGGTCAGTCTCAGTCATGGTGTACTTACAGCTTTGCCCAGCATACATGTACGTGTGAACATGGAGCAGATATGTTTCTTGCATAAACAGAAAGAGATTCTCTGTATTTTATTGAGAACCTCATTACACAGTTGTCGGGAGTTCCCCCAACCTTCAATTTGCCATAAGACCCACACCTTTCAAGCCAGACACCTAGCAGGCATGGCTAGAAGGCTGCCTATGAGACAGGTTCAAGTATCCTGAATGCAAAATGGTTGCCTAGCACCATGGAGGCTTTTAATATGCAGTACAGCAGAAGCCCCAGTCAGAATGTTGATTGTTGGGGAATTCACTGAATTATTTAGCACACATTAAAATTCCTCAACTTTCGTTTGCATGCTATTGGATTTGCCAAATGTCTCAAATCTATATGTGTATGTTAGAACTTTGTGTCTAACTATAAAATTTTTTTAAAATATAAAGCTTTTAAAATTTTAATTGCCTATAATTTGCATAATTTTAAACATCATGACTATTCCAAGTCAGGTGCCTAATTTCACTGGTGGCTCAGTCATAATGGCAAGTTTGGTGGTTTTCAGAATAATAGTGTCCGAGAAAAACTCCAGACAAATTTGGTCGTAAAGAAGAAAGAAAGAAAGAAAGAAAGAAAGAAAGAAAGAATTCTTGCAAAAACAAAATGTCTGGGTTGGCACCCAGACATAAATAATAATATCAGAACCACGTCATATTTTGCTTATAACACACTGAATTCCCAGATTGGTTGGTCGTCATTTTCGTTGGGTGGTAATCTTAACTTGAATCGCAGAGAGGCCAGCTGAGTTATGATTCTTTGTTACATTGCGGGCAGAAGCGGACATGCGTTGCGATCGGGTAATGGTAATATGCGGAACGGAACCGCCCGGAACCATTCGTTCCGGCAGTTCCGGCATATTATACGCCGGAACGGGCCCCCGCTTGTCTCTTGCGCTTTATTGGAGCGTATTTCGCCCTAGAAGACCTACCTCACACTTTTGTCTTTCTTGTCTGATAATGTAGAGTACTTGATGTATATAATAAAAGACATATACAAGGTAAATGCACATCCCTCAATCGCCGGAACGGGATGTCGGCCATATTGGCAAACCTCGTTGGGCACTGGGCAGCCAGGGGTTCAGCATACAAGAAACTACAAAAGTAGTTCGTATTCACAAAAATGGTTGGGCTACATGTGTCTGTTTATCCCTCCATTATATTTAACAACAATAACTTACAAAAAAAATTTTTGTTTATGTGATATGTCAAACTTGAACCGTAAAATTAACTCAACCTACAGATTCGGATGTCGATCAACATCCAGAATGGCGGACCTCTCGATCTTACGATCGAGCGATATGTGGTTAACCCGGTAGATTTTATTCAATACATATTTAAAGCTGACCATATTTACAGAAAAGAAGGACGTAAGTGTAGGGAAGGTTTGAGAGGACCAAAGAAGTGAAAAAAAAGCGCGAAGGACTCGGGAGCACCCGTTCCGGCATATATTTGCAGGAACGGCGTTCCGTTCCGCATATTACCATGACCCGTTGCGATCGCCCATTATTTGTTTACCATTGTTGAATAGCTCCTCGTGCAGACAGAGTGCAACTTTCTAGATCCACAGTTTCCTGCTGGCTATGACAGGTGCTGAGCGGTCCCCGTCATGAAAGACGAACATCAGGCACCGTGAACTTGCGAGGAAAAAAAACAACTGTGAAGCTTCACAAATATACCCGAAAGATTGAAAGATGATCTCCATGCAATACATAAACAACTTCTGCATAAAGACTGGCGAAACCTAAAAATGCATTTCATGAGCAGCGATGAATGTTGACATCAGATACAACTGAATAATTATGTACGTGCTGGAAACGGTCTTTTAAAACTGTAAACAACTGGCTGGATGTTTATGCACAGCATGTACTCGATGCCCTTTATTACTGGTAAGTAGTTACATGGAAAGACACTTAACTAGTGATCGGAGTATCAGAAAACTGTGATTGATAATTAATTTTTTTCTGTCTATCATATGGGTATAGTGGACATCTTACTGTTATCATCATCATAACACGCATGTGTGTATAATGCGCATATTATGGAATAGATAAATGCTGAGTCTGGACCCTTCATCCCTCACGAATATGCGATAGGAGTGGAGGGGGGGGGGGGCGTGGAAATTCATATAACTGTATCACATAAGCCTTGAAACTCCGAGTGCGTCGTGCACGCTACACAATGTAAATCCCATACTAGGCTGTACAGCACCGTTAAAATGGATCAACAGTTTTCAAATTTGGAGTAAAAAGCTTTTGATTATCTTTCCACTAACGCGGTTTACAATGTCATTTGACAGACCAAATGTAAACTGCATCAGATGCAAGACAGAAAAAAAAATAATAGTGGAAAACATAAAGGGTGTTTTCATGATTTTATATGTTTTGATAGTACCAGTGAAAGTGTGTGTGTGTACATGTATGTGGGTGGGTGGTTGGGGTGCCCATGCATGGGATATGATCATGCCCTATGAATGGACATTGTACCATCGCTCAGGAAGCGGTGAGCATTCTTAGGTGCACACGGTATTTCCAGATTTTGATTCTGAGGCTGCGGACAGACATCCTACCACCGAATTAGTTTTTTTTTACCGATTTGCATGCTATTCTGTAACAAAGAACAAAAGAATTTGATAGTTCCTCTGTGTTGCCAACTTGTACCAATGCCTTCAATGAGCTGTAAATAGCTGAATGTTATCGTGTAATGGCGGTTGATCTTGAAGAGCAGCAAAGAAATGAACACATGCCTACTTCCCAGTCAGAAATAAAGGCTGGCGCATATCGACCTAATGCCGAGCCATCCTTGCCAACGTTTGGTCGATATCCGGACAACATTTATTGCGAGCTGGGTTGCTTGGGGCTAGAAAGCAAAAAAAAAAAACAAAACAAAAAAAAAACAAAAACAAAAAATGCTTTGTCCGCGAGCTTTGTTCCCATTCATTGCACATCGCAGAGTGCGTAATGCCCTAAAACTAAATAACTGGTGTAGCCCGTTTCTCAGGTTTTTTTAAATGTTATTTATGAAGGGGTATTTTACCATGCAGACGGGTCTCTGGCATGTAACAAGGCGAGCTGGGATAGTTAACCATTAGTGCCCTACGTACGAAGTGTACTTCATGTAGCTATACACTACAAGGTCTAAAAGATGGACAACGATATACCTCAAAAGAATGCCCAAGTACTTCCTCATCTGAAATATATACTGAATTGATATCTTAACATCAACATTTTTATGGCAGCACGTGTTTTGCATGAATGCCACCACAGTCATGAAAACAATGGCTTCTAGAAACATCTTGAACCCGGTTATTTACACTTTCTGCCTCAGTATGTGCATCAAAAATGCATCATCAAAAGTCTTTTGGCATCAAACCTACTCTGGCACATTGGAAATGGATCCTAGACGAAACTATCTGATTGCTGAAAGTGTGAACACATCGACTATATATATAAACTTTGATGTAGAATTCGAGACAACTGGAGGAGATTTTCCAAGATTGTTAACTTGGTATGGAACAACAAGAGAACTGAATTTATCTGCTGATCAAGGACCAATGTCACCGTATGCACCCTTTCAAATGGGTCCACAAATGTATTGGCGAAATATGGATATATCTTTGGATCCTGATCTGTGGCCTTTGTGGTGTGACTACAAGAATCGAAGAATAATTAGGTGCACGGGGGAACTAGGATTCCGCTTCGGGCAAATTTCACAGTTTTATTCGCTCCTCTGGCATACTCGAAAAGTGGATGTCCAATATAGCATAGAAATGGTAATTCAGCAGGATTATTGTGAAGCAGTGAGAGTAAAAGAATGTGGCAGGTTTTATAGCAGAACGGGCTTTCCAAACTGCATTGGTCATGCTCATCAGAGGTATGCAGCCATAAATTTTAATTATTATATGACCCTAGTGAAAAATATGAATTGTTACCAACATTCTGAAAAGTTGCTCTGCTTAGCTTTTCTTCCAAAGTGTGAGAACAACACTATTTTTATCCCAAGCTATGATTTTTGCTTCGATTTTTTGAAGGGTTGTAATCATTTACTTAAGAAGTATAATTTGGAGTTTTCGTGTGTTCTCGTATACACCGCGAATAGGTCAGTAAGCTCTGTTTACGAACAGGTTAACTGTGGAACACTACTTCCACCAAAATGGGGATATGTGTATTTCAACGGCACAAAGAACAATTCTATAGCGCATTATGCATGCAAAGATGGATATGCTCTAACAGGAAATGACGTCATTCGAAGATGCCAATATTCAGGTCAGTGGTCAGGAGAGGCCCCAGAGTGTCTTGCTATTTCGTCTTCGGCCAATACACAAATCCTTACTTTTTTCTCAGTTGGGTGCATAAGCTTAATGATGACAACCATTCTGATCTTAATGGTATACTGCCATCGGGAAAAAATTAAAATTAAGTTGTATTTAAACTTTGGTGCATATGATAATAATTTAACCGAACATATTCAGTATCATGCATATGTGTCGTTTCACGAAAATGAAAAGCCGATGGTTTTGAATGATTTTATACCACACCTTGAACAGACATCGTGCTTCACCTATCGTTTGTGCATACCTATGCGTGACTTTCAGCCAGGTGAATGCTATACCAGCAACATTGTCAGCTGCATGTGGCAGAGCCGTAAAGTTATTGTACTCCTCTCCCGTGACTATTTACGAGATGAAATGCGTCAGTATGAATTTCAGCAAGCCCTTTACGAAGTTATCCATCGAAGGTCAGATTTTCTGGTGCTTGTTCTATTGGAAGAGCTAGATGAGGAAGATCTACCACCCGATGTCAAATCATATATGAATACGCACACCTACATACGATACAACACGGATATATTCTGGGAACGGCTCATCTATGCTCTCAGAAAGACTTCTCCATCAGGAAGCTCGCCATGATAACACTGGAACATTCGACACGTCCTTGTGAATGTTCAAACATTCTATCACTTGTGATGGTGAATGCTTTTCGTTTCTTTGAGATCTGAAAAGAAACTTTTCTCATCGATTGAGCAAGTTTGACGGAAGAAAGAAGCTGTGTACTCGGAACTTACATTTGAATTGGTTGTTTTCAGATTGTTGATGTCAAATGTGAATGACAATGTGTCCTGCATGACAACAAATGTAAAAAATCAAATATTCAAGCACAACTTCACCAGTGTCCATTCACAGTCCGGGGGGTCCTAAGACGAATGAAGCTTACAGGACCAGTCCTCAACCAGACTTGTACATTTTTGGAAGAAACCTAAGCATGTGCGGCTATAGATATGAAAGATTGTACAAATTGAATTGCAAATCGTGAAACAAATGTCGTCAACTGCCAAAACTGGTGCAAGATTTTGAACTCAGTCATTTCATACGTAATGAATCCATTCCGTACTCAGTCTTGATAAACAACTTTATAGTTGCTTGATATCTGACATTACACCTTCATTAGCCTTAGTTTGTGTTCTCTGTAGCTTTGTCCTGCTGTGAATCTAAGTACTGTCATGGTAACCGCCAAACGTGTAATTTAAATACCTGGATACTCGTGGATATTACCCGCCAAACAATATTCAAAAAAACTTTAGAATTTTCACACTTCTTCCAAGGCAAAAAGAATT
The DNA here is from genome assembly GCA_964020975.1 of Hermodice carunculata. Taxonomy (NCBI): domain Eukaryota; kingdom Metazoa; phylum Annelida; class Polychaeta; order Eunicida; family Amphinomidae; genus Hermodice; species Hermodice carunculata. The sequence continues at coordinate 6,032,179 of OZ026616.1, read as the reverse complement.
ATCCAGAAAGGAGACATATACACATAATCATTCCATTTAAAATACCGAAAGGAAATTTGTGATATTAGTTATATCAAGTAGAACGTTTAAAACTCCTTTGTAAGTTAAAAAGTAGATATACAGACTACTGTGACTGGAAGATGAGATAATCGAAAAAAAAAACGTAAGTCGAAAACTCTTTGTAAATTATTGTATTTGTGTCTTTTTGCCCAGAACCACTTCCTAGTAGTCATTACCCTATTCCGTAGTCCGAACTCGTTACTCTCCATAAGCCAACCTATACCTGTCTAACCTATAAACATATGGAAGTACTATTGTCCATATTGTACACGTTCCTTTGTAAAATTTTGACATAAGCTGTATTAGCCCAAATAAATTAAAGGGTCTTCAGCGGGTAACTACTCAACATGTTTCGGAACCTTTTACCCGTACATGTCTCTCTGAGTAGCGGCTCATTGTCTAAGCTAAATATTCAGCAAAGACAACCCACGTAATAATGAACAAATATGAACGTGACAAATGATGAATTAGCTAAATACGTGAAGTTGTGCTTATAAATCAGAGCTTCATTATGAAAGAAGAATACCTGTCAAACAAACCATAATTATTAAATTTGTACAGTACAGGTTCAGATAAGAATTATTTGACTAATGGCATGAAACTATCACATTTTGGATCGATTCCACAGGAAACGATTTCTCTGCGTGACAGGGTTCAA
>OZ026616.1:5978961-6028961 GCA_964020975.1 Hermodice carunculata | reverse complement strand
CAGTTTGGCTGTGGTAGAGAATGGAGCTTTAAGCTTAATTACAGGTTTACAAAATACAATGGAGGAGAGATTGTGGTATTTTAAGCCGTACTTTTGAGGGTACTGCCTGTGAACAACCTAAGACACCTAATTTGCACGATTCATCGTAGAAGGAAACAGGGAATGAAGTAACTAGGGGCACTGGACACCCAGTACATATGAAGACAATTCCACCTTTTATGCTGATGAATTCTGTATCAAGCTTTTGACGTATCTTAAAATGTAACTATGAGGATCTGTGTAACCCCCAGTGGGGCCAGAAGAATGTTGGTACGAAATGGAGTCAATTTGTGATATTAGGGAATAATACAAACAGGAGCAATAATGCTACATTTTCCGTGTAGTTTTAAACACAAAAAATACTGCAATCCAATCTCTCTGCGCTCCATACCCTTCCAGTCAAAGTGAATAGCCAAAATCTTATTTGTACATAATAATATGCAAGAGACACTGTTTTGTTTAAAATGGTATTTGTGTGTGTTGTTTCTGTACAACCTACTGGTTGCAACCCACTGTATTTTCAAAATAGAAAATGAGGTTGGTAACTGCTTCAAACTGGAGAAAGTGATGACTTTTTCTGTGAGTTAAAACACAGCAGATTTTAAAAAAGGCTTCAAAACCATGTGCTAGGAAAATGTGCAGCAGTATATAGTGTTGTCTTCACATTCCCATGGCCATAAGTTTTTATATATTTGGATGCAATCAAACTGTCTAAAACTTTTCTTCGAAGGAGCTGGCATATACAGGTGTGTACATCGTACTGTATGAAATTTTACATTGAATTATTTGATTAATATGTCACTCAACTCTGAACTTTTCAACTTGAAATATAATGAATAGTTTAATCATAATGGTAGAATTTAAAATTGTAGATAAAAATTCATGTTAGAGTTACTGAGAATAGCTGGTGCCACTTGATAACCCATAAAAATTTAAGACAATTTCTATGTTCCTGCTGATCAAAAAAGAAAATAGAAATATTGTAATGCAGCTGCTTCTTCTTCTTCTTCTTCTTCTTCTTCTTCTTCTTCTTCTTCTCTTCTTCTTCTTCTTCTTCTTCTTCTTCTTCTTCTTCTTCTTCTTCTTCTTCTTCTTCTTCTTCTTCTTCTTCTCCTTCTTCTTCTTCTTCTTCTTCTTCTTCTTCTTCTTCTTCTTCTTCTTCTTCTTCTTCTTCTTCTTCTTCTTCTTCTTCTTCTTCTCCTCCTCCTCCTCCTCCTCCTCCTCCTCCTCCTCCTCCTCCTCCTCCTCCTCCTCCTCCTCCTCCTCCTCCTCCTCCTCCTCCTCCTCCTCCTCCTCCTCCTCCTCCTCCTCCTCCTCCTCCTCCTCCTCTTCTTCTTCTTCTTCTTCTTGACCTGTGGCCCTTAAAGGTCAATGTCATTTTTCCATTTAAAATTTTAATCTAGCCATAACTTGGTTAATTTTCATCTGGTTTTAAGTATGTTGGTCTCAAGTTGTGGATATTGTGACACTTCACATTTTTGTAATATACATGCGACATCTAAAGGTCTAATGTGAACTTGAAGGTCATTTAGATCTTTCAAGTTTCATCCCGCCATAACTTGGTAATTTTTTTCAAATTTTATTCATGTTGGACACAAATTGTAGGTATTGCAATCCTGCATATTTTTGAATTAACATGTAACCTCAGAAAGTCAAAGGTCAAGGTCATTTAGACACTTGAACGTTTCATCTAACCAAACCTTGGTCAATTTTCATCAGATTTGATCAGGTTGAACTGAGCTTGTATGTATTGCAACACTGCATATTTTTGTAGTTCACATATGATTACTAAAAGTCAAAAGTCAAGGTCATTCGGACTTTTGAGATTTTCAACTGGCCATATTTACAAGTTTTGAAGCCACACAGATTTGCCTTGAAGCAAATCTTCTTTTTAGTTTTGTCTGAAAGTATAAATGACTGGAGGATTTTTTTGTCAAACCATACATTTGATAGACGTGGAAACACCCCGTGGCCAAAGATATATAAGTTGATACAAATAGAGAGTTCTTTGCCTGTATTTGAAAAGGGATTTGTAAGGGTAATCTTATGTTCAGTCATGCCTAAACTTCGGCAGTCTCCGGAGAGCTAAAGGCATGTATTTTTGGCAAAACCCAATCCAGCGGTCTTTCTTACAATTCAAACATGGTTTTTCCATTGTGGTTTTCGACTTAAAATTGCTAAAATAGATTAAGCACAGGCCTTAAATCTGGCACGCGTCACCGGTACTGGTGTTTTCTTTTCCATTGTTCCAATTCCAATACGCGGGATATATGTATATATATAATAAGCATAAGGTGGACCAGTGCCTAAATTGCAGCATAGCATAAAGGGGACCACACAAGTACGTAGTATAATTCCTATAATCATAATTCCTATAATCCTAACACATAAACTTAAAAACAATTATTTTTATGTGCAATCAGCCGACTATCGGATATATATATATATATACATATATTTTTCAGTTTGAGGATGACTATATATATATATATATATATATATATATATATATATATATATATATATATATATATATATATATATATATATATATATATATATATATATATACATATATAAGCATAAAGGTGAGCAGACTTTAGGGGGATCTTTCCTATGGTGCTGAAGTAATGCCGGTTCGATGTATATATATATATATATATATATATATATATATATATATATATATATATATATATATATATGTATTTATTTTATGTATGGCTTGCACTAAATAAAATAAAATCAAAATCAAATTGAATCACTACTATTTCCCACACGTGCCGACACCTGTTTCAACAATGCAGGAACAGACATGGAGTATTTTGGTGCATATTTTTACTGGTCGTGAGGAATATATTCGAGGAGTGGAGTGCGCCAAAACCAAAGTAATGTGAGGGGGGAAATGGTTAAAACTGCGCTCTGCGTTTTACTTTACCAGCCGTTTATAGTATACATGTATATTATACTAACGTGAGAATTTACAAAGGTGTGAAGCCATATCAGTGTACCGTCTTATCTAATATCTCATCTGTACTAACGATTCACAGCTGGAAGTAATCTCAAAAAACATAACTAAGTTACACGAGAAATCACAGAGGTGAAAAGCCATATCAGTACACCATCTTATACAAGTTTAATAATTACTGACTGCTGTTATGTGTTGGAAAGTATAAAAAAGAAAAAAAATACTTTGTTGAATTGCTATATATTCCTTTTTATTTTTTTTTAAATTATGCAACATTTTCTCGAGTTCTCGAGGCCTACTACCACTTGATTACTTTGTCATAAATTGGTCATTCTTATGCACTTGTCTTTGGTTTTGAGTACCAGCTTCAAGCTGAGAAAAAAAGGTTATGAATGATAATAACAGTGCTGTATTCAGGTATCAGATAATTTGTCAATCAAACACCCACTGCAATACTTGTTGGAGGTTTGGTCAATGATGGTTCAAGGTACTGAAATTGGTAAGAGTACGGAAAATGTCTAAATTAGATATGTCCGAAAATATCAAAAAACCCGTTTCAAATTACCGGTAAATATCCGAAAAATGGAATCCCAATATCCGAAAACTAAAAGCCCAAATCAGAAAAATCGTTGAAAAAAACAAAACAAAACAAAAAAACAAAAACAGAAAACAAACAAAAGAAAGAAACAACAAGGAAAATCATCAGGCCTATGTACGCTGTTTTACCACACGTGCCTGCACAAGTGTTGTGAAACCAGGCTTTACACAGCTTACGGACACTGCACCCACTGGCATTCCTCTCTTTCGTGGCCTTCATCGCCATAATAATATGGTAATAGTTCCCACCACAACCGCCAAAGATAATAGAGACCTTTCGCAACTCCCGAGTTTTTAGAGAACGCGACCGCAACCCTAGCGAGGGATTTTCCGGTCAATGATCCATGACAGGTGCAATTTCACAGAGACGCGTCGATAGCGAAATGGCGTTAGCCATACAAGGTATCATTTTTGCACTGATTCCAAAATTTGTATGTGATACGTTATGTTCACATGTTTATCAACTGTAGTGCATTTTTTAATAAAGGAAAAGTGGCAGGATATATAGGGTTTGCACTGATAAATTCAAATGTTTACAATTATATATTCTTTCTTTTTCATACACTTCCGCCATATATATCTGTCGTCGATAGATGGTGTAAACTTTGTTTTGCTCATTTTCTACAGATGAGGGTGCAAAAATAGAGGGCATTATATATATATATATATATATATATATATATATATATATATATATATATATATATATATATATATATATATATATATATATATATATAATATGTCGAAATATCATAGGGTAGTATTTCAGCAACTTGAAGATCATAAAAAAATCCCTATGAAATACATGGAACATGTGTTTGCTACATAGATCACTTAGGTGTAACTATGAACATATGCAGAATGAGCAATGAAGTAATTCTGATCGATAGACCACATCATCTGGTCAGAGAACACAGATATTTTGATCTTGGGTCCTTCCGTTGGCCAAGAACGCAAGAAAGTGTGTTCTTCCGTACTGCCAAGAACGGTAACGTAACCTAAATCTCACGAGAAAGTAAAAATAGCCAGGATTAAGGAGATCTGGAGAACCCCTAGATTAGTTATATTCCATGTACTATTGGGTAATCCAGTGAAAATAAATATGTTTATACTAAAACTAAAGTTGTGTCACAAGAGTCAACCCGTTCCTATAGGATCCCCCATGCATTTATTTTATATTTTGGTAATACTGCTTAGCACCTATTTTTTGGTTGTTTATATCATTTCACAAGTCTTACATGGTCAATTTAAAATGTGACTTGGTATATGAAGACATACAATTAAAAAAGCAGTATAATTAACTGCTTTCATCACATGATTCATATCTGCCGCGTTGGCTCCTCGTCTGCACACGTGGTGGTTTGTGCCCGGTGAGTCACGGGTGACTTCTCGGGGAAACCCATTTTAACAACCCGCGTACTGACGATACACGGGTCCAGCGAAAGGTGTCTATTTTCAGGTTTATTACGCTCCTCGTCAGAGACATTCCTTTTTTTTTTCGGTAACCCTACTTATTTTTTATTCATAACGAGCTTGGTTTCGGATCTTCAGTTAAGTTTCGTCTTTTTTCAGTTTTAGCTTTACCAATAGGTTTAGCAGCCATTTTTTGATCCAGCTTTCTTTCCAATTTTATTAAGTTGCTTTTTTTTTTTTTTGGTCTTCTTTGTCAAAACCTGTCTACACTCAGACAGCCTCTTCTGTATCGGAGACAGCGTGCGTAGGCCTACTGGATCCATCATTTATTTGGTTAACACTAACAGGCTGGCTGGATGCAGTGATATTGCGATTTGCTTTTTTCAAGAAAGTCAGACGACCTGGAGACGGCCTGAATAGGGACAGTGACTGAAAAGATGTTTGCGTTCATTCGATATATCACAGTGCATCTGAGCCCCTGTATTGCAAGGGATGGGGTAACAGTATCATTATAAGCACAGGAAAACAGGTCTGGAAACCCGTTTCTTGTGATGACATGGCCAATGTTCGTGCGTAAAAACTATTTTCATTTGCTGCGATATTCTGCCTCCAGTAGGCACCCGCCCACCCATTGCACTCCACTTGTTGTGTGTCTTCTGGAAGGAACCCTGTTGCAACGGATAAATAACTGTGAAAACCAGTTTTACGAGAAGGGCTTCAAATACTTTAGTGCCGAAACTAATGGAGGTCTATCTGCCCCCCCCCCCCCGCCCAACTCTTGTCCTCCCCCACCCCACCCTTCATACGACCTGTTGGTATTTTGTTCCAGTCTGTTACATGTCGATTCTGTGCTTCCATGCCATTTACTGAGGCTAAAGTGAATGTACCTATATTATAAAATACAGTAAAACCTGTCCTAGGGGACACCTCTACAATGCGGACACCTGTATAATGTGGACAAATGTCCAGGACCGAAAGGTCAATTTTCTTGTTAAAATCACCTGTCTATTGTGGACCCCTGCCAACTGTGGACACTTTTTGCCGGTCCCAGAGGTGTCCACAATAGACAGGTTTCACTGTAAATTTAACATGTGGTTCCATGTATTATTAACTGTACTTTAACGAAGTTTCCGAAAGAATCTGAAGCGGCCCCTCTGGCTATATCCACGCCCACGGGCAAATGAAAATATTCTGAGTGCGAGAGCACCGATGCTGCTTGTCTAGTAATACCACAAGGCCAGTATCCCACGACCAATGTTACTCATACCACTCCGTATACATGTGAATAAAGTACATAGTCCTTGCTTGAATATGGTAAAATCATGCATGTGTGTGTGTTCCTTATCTGTTATTCTCCATGTTGAATGAAGTGTCAGTGTATTTTTAAGCATAATGTGCACAACACACTTACATTACTGTCGCCGACGCCTGTTTTGTACAGGTACTCGGTTTATTTATCTTCCGTTTTCATGACCGACAAGGGTGAAAATGGAAACGTTATAGCTTGTGTGCCAATGCAACCGCAACAAAACCGTATTTTCATATGCCTGTGTCCACGCCTGGTGTATGCCAAGTGTCTTGCCCCCAACAACCGCCGTGTTGTTGCCCTCAATTCCCCTATAGCACCCTAGGGAAACCCCCAGTATCCCTTCCTCCTGTTTATTCAATTCATTCCGTTACCTTCCCTTGTTGAAACGGCCCGCACAGGTCAAAGCTAAACTTGTGAAAGCGTACAACGTCCATTGAAAGATCATCGGAAGCCATTACGCTCAGGACGCGCGTGCGCATCGGAACCGAATTACAGCTGTTACCAATAATTAATATATTTGTCAGAATATAGCTCCCATGAATTGTATGCATCAAGATAGCTTCAAAAGTATTGGATGGAATAAATTAGGTGTATTTTAATAGACCACGTCAATTTTATACTTACTACACATTATTTTGCTATAATTTATTCCGTCTGTCATTTAACAGCCAATCACTTTGTTTATATATATATATATATATATATATATATATATATATATATATATATATATATATATATATATATATATGCTAACAAGGTGCTCCCTTGAATCTGATTGTTCAGTGTTAACAATGGTTCAATTTTTCCCACGAATATGATTGGTCGGTGTCTCATGTGTACTGTCTGGTACACTTGAGCAATTGTGCTCCCACGTATACCTTCTTGTTCGAAGAGCTCCACACCTGGATAAAATTGTGTGGCATTGGAACCACAAAGGAGAAGACATCTTTGACAAGTTGGTTGCACTCATCCTTTAAAAAATACCTGTTGCAACCACCGTCTCAACAATGATCATCATCTATACAAGTCCACAAAGTGACACTAACACCAACATCAATCCATCAAAAAAGCCCCTAGGTCTAAAATGACCATCAACAAGAATCCAAACAACATGATTATACAATTCGACGTGTTTCAGACATGTAGCTAAAGGCATGATGTTGTTTTAAAGGAGATAAACTAAGAGTATTTCCAAAAGACATTTGTTTGAATGTGCAAGTATAGTGGTCAAAATTCAATACAGTGCAAATGTCAAACAGTAGCCACAAACAAGTGACATTAGGTCTCAAAACGCATAACAGCAGTCAAAAATTGCAAGAACAGTAGTTAAATTGCATTACAATAGCCGAAAATTGTAAGCATACCAGTCAATTTCAACCATGGTTTCCAGAAGTATTTTGGAAAGGAAAATTAAATGTTCAAGAAAGCTTAGAATCCCACAAGTCATCTAATAAGCCATTTATTAAGTTAATAATTCAGAATTTAAAAAAAAATGCAGTATGCCATTGTAAGTCATCTGCCAGTCAGCTAAGCATAATGCATATCTAATTTATGGCTCTATAAAGTTCAAAAGGTCAAAATGTACAACAGTCCTAATTATTGTAAAAGTGTACCACATTTATCAGAGAAAGAGTTAGGTTTTATGACAAGAGTGAGAGAGAAATATGTTGAATTCCCGAAAGGTAACTGGAAGTGCAGCTGTCTTCCATGTGACAGTTTTAAATTTTTCTTTGACAATCAGACATAGGTAAACTTGTCAGTCAGCTGATTTAAATGCTTATTATTTATACCAAAAAAAGAGAGAAAAACCAAATAGGTATAAATTTACCTATTTTTTTCAAAGTAACCATGTATCAGCTGCACATCAAACACTTCGAGCCAACCTGACATGATTTTCTACAATAACAAACTATACTAATCAGACAACTATAAAAACATCAGTCCCACTACATTTGGAACACTTATTGCACTGGAATATGTGCAAAAAATGCCTCAACGTTCAAAATGTTGGCAAAATACATAATAGTTCCATGAAAAAGATGCGGACAACAGTTTTCAATGACAGTGATGAGACCAAACCGAATACCAACTCAACCTTGCGAATGCGAACTTTGATTATTTACCCCCCCTCCCCCCCCCCCCAAAAAAAAGAATACTTCCTGAATATTGGAGTTTATTCAAATTATTATTATTATCATCATCATCATGTCATGGAAACCCACTAGCATTATAGTGAATGTTTCGCCCCCCCCCTAAATTTTTTTTTTTAAATATCACTGCGCCTATTCATGAATTTCTTACCCAAAGAGTGAATTTACACTTTTCATATTCTTCCGTAATTGCACTGTGGTGGTAATAGGCAGCTAATGTAATTGTAAGGGTGGAGTCTGCATACTTTTGTAAGGTTGTTTTGAATTTGAAATTTGTCAGTGTGTTTAGCTTCTTTTTTTCCTGGATAGTTGACTTGCACTAACATGTTTTTTCTTGATGAAATTATGTTAGTGGTTTCAATTGCGTGTAATACAATTGATTCTTGTAAATTGGCTTTTTAGGAATGGAATGCTTTTGAAGCACTTTTTTTTTACAGTATTGTCATGGATGAATCAACAGATAGGGGCACAGATAGGCAATTAGCTGTGTTAGTCAAGTGCTCCAATCAATCTACTAAAAGAGTGACAACAGAGTTTTTGAATATGAAAGTGGTGAACAAGACGGCTGGGGAGACTTTGTTTAATGCTCTGGATGAGGTAATCCATGAAGCTAGGTTGTCCTGGGACAAATTTATTGGATTTGGCTCCAACAGTGCAAATGCAATGACAGAAACAGTGTTTGGCCAATAATTACAACGAAACAGGGTGCTGCAATTCTGTCAAAGTGTGTGTTACATAGCTCTTACTTGTGCCTGTAAGTCAACAAAAAAGTTACCAAAGTACCTTGAGGATATGCTACAGGAGATTTATTGGCATTTTCAGAGAAGTGCTATAAGGAATGAGATATTCCAAGAAATCCAACATTTCTGTGAATGTGAGCCACATAAAATGTGTGCGTGTGTGTGTGTGTGTGTGTGTGTGTGTGTGTGTGTGTGTGTGTGTGTGTTTTTCCAATTTGTCTGGCCTGGTGTCAATGTTAACTAAGTTTTAGCAGGGAAGATGTCACATAGTACGTTGCTATAGTGTAGGTGCACTTTCTATTTATCTTTATTAGGTGTACAGTTTAAACTGAAGTTCAACCAGTAATATTTTTATAAAAGTCATATTGTAGTGTCAATGTAAACTATAGTTTCGTTGATCATGTTCCCATGATGTAATTTGCCAAAGATAAAGTGATGTATGCTGTGCTGTGATTAAAGGACATTTTCAGAAATCAAATGCGATTCAAAAAATGACTATATGTAGTATTTGTACACACATGGAAAATCAAGTTTTGAATAAAAATTTCAAACCTTCTTATTCTGAGTTTGTCTACCAATTTGCTTCTAATAAATTACTCATGTGACTGACCTATGCAGAAATGAGTATATTGTGACAAATTTGAAGAACACATCCGAGTAAAATTTTAGTCTCAGAATGCAACATTGGAGGTCCAAAATTTCAAAATTTTCTACGGGGGAGGGGGGGCACCTCCTGCCATGCCCCCCTCCCATGCCCCCCTCCCCCGCATCCCGAAAATGGGCTCGATTCGGTCACCCCATATGTCAGTCACTTTTTTTCTCAATGTTGGCAAACCTGCTCGTAATGTAATGATTTCTTGCAGCATACATGGTTTTCGGGGAGTGTTTGTTATAATGATATGTCGTAATTTATAATACCACTGTAAGCAATTATACTTTTCAATTTTTATAATAGATATAGCATAAAATAAGAAAAAAATAACCCTTTCTTTCATCACAAGCAGTTCTGCTTATTTTCAGTTGTTTGTACACTTTTTGCAAAACATTGACAAATATTTTTTCATAAAACCCCCACGATTAAAAGGTAGAGGGTGTGCTTCTATTGGGGAGTGTGCTACAATTGAAATAAATATGCTATATATTTGCACATATTACATGAAATATGTGAAACACTAACAACACAAACAAATGTACAATTTCATGTCTTGCCTTTACCTGAATGCCATGAAGAGATGAATGTTGCAACATCCCCAGATGAAAGGCACATATTTGTACGAAGCATTGTGTTGGCATATTCATGCTGGTATTATAAACAACATGCACAAGTCTCTCCATTTCAACAACAAAAGTTAGTAAGATGTTTGTTTATATATATATGTATATATATATATATATATATATATATATATATATATATATATATATATATATATATATATATATATATATATATATATATATATATTCATGTACATATAAAAATGGCAGTTTAAACTTGGCTGGCTCAAAAAGATGGTGATGACTGTGGGAATCACTGCCGAAGTAGTCACTGTCATACATGCATTGCGGAGTGGGAATGAGATCTGTGTGACAGAATACTTCGGTGTTACTGGGTGATTTGTAGTAACAGTCCACATCATCTGCAGCATCATCGTTGTTATCATAACTTATGATAACAGGGCTGTCTGGTACCACTGGTGATGGATGACTGCGAATTGTCCAATGTAAAACACCACCTCAACATCTCCCTCAGAGGATTCGGTGGAGGTTGTATTATGATGACTATCCTGTTGTGTTTCATCAGTAATTAGTGGGGTTGATGTTAGATCTTCGGTTGATATGATTCCGTTGGTTGGGTGGGTGCTTGCATATCTGAACTGAATTGCCCTGGGGAGAACTGGTGCTGGTGGAAGAGTTGTAGGTGCACAGTAGCAGTGATGTGGTGTTGATGTTACATTGCACACATGCGCCCCCTAATGCTAAATTGTTCGGCACTCTCTTGTGTGGGAGGTGCATGTTGGTATTTTCCTTAAACCTGTTTTTAACCTTGATATCTATTAATTTATGAAATATCAGTCATTTATCACATATTTTATGACAATACACGTTAATTTTGATGTATATTTAGGCAAGTTTACATGCGCAAATTATCGTTCTTTGTTGCCGGAAGTGGGTATTTTTGTGGTTTTCCTACCTCTAACACTGGAGAGTTACCGGACAGTTTGGCACTAGGGGGCCATGTGTGTTATGGTCGTCAAGCATGGCAACTGCTTCAGTCAGTACGTACTGAAGCAAGCGCCCAGTGCCAATGTTGTGAGGGGTGTATCTGAATGTTTGATGATGAAAATGGTGAGTATTGTGATAAGGATGAAGTATGATGATGTTGATGAAGTTCCTTCTGACAAATGTAGCCCTCATTCGGCGCTGGTACCTTAATGTAAACACATAATACAACTTAGTGGTCGGACTTCAGTTGTTGAGTCTTATTCACTGGGTGTCATCACCATCTAGAAACTTCTCGAGTTTAGCCACGTAATCTATGGCGATACATCTGTAGACCTGCGAGGAGGGCACAGCCACAGGAGAATGACAGGCCCTCGATTTCACCCCAGGGGGCTGCACACGATCTGAATTACAGACAAATTCAATAACTTCACACCGACAAAGCCTACACGGAAAGTTTGGGAGGTTACTTATGCAGACAAAGTCAGGGCAACAGGGTTCTTGTGGATGTGAGTGCACTTGAAGTGGGCTGTACGGTGTGACCGTGGTTGGGTCTGGTCGTCCATAAATTCTGCCGCAGGATCAAAAACATATTGCACACCAAATATTTCTCCGGCCATATTTAACCTGGAAATAATTTGGAATTATCTTAGTATTTATGTATATTTCACAAAGTAGTATTTTTCACTTTGGCAGTTTGGGGTAACGTTTGAGTACGTAAGCAAAGTGTTCTCCCCAGAGCCGTACGGTCCTATAAATTATACGGGTGTGACTCAGGCTTCCCATGATAATGTATAGGACTTAGTTAATTTCAATGTGCTCAAATTTGCTTAAATGTGGAAATAAAACTTACAAATATGACCTGTGTGACCTAATGGAATTGAAATGCAGACAAGTGGACATTTTGTCTTACTTTTTACCGACTTACTGTTTTGAATGTTCTGGCCTATTTACAGGCTTTTCTCCAGAAAATTTCACAGTGTACTGAGATTTCCAGATTGGACCAAATTGGAGGAAATTTCTTCACTTAGCCAGTCCTTCGCCACATTGGCAGTGTGGCATTAGGGGAAGGTTGCCGGGATTGGACCCCCTAACTTCATCAGCCTGCTACAGGAAAACAAAGAAACTTTTTCGCGTGTTGAAGTATGAAATGAATCGGCATCCATAAGCAGATTACTATGGTACTACCAAAGACCAGTTTATGTAAAGAATAATTTAATTACGACAAAAAATAAGATTTGATGAAAGTGTCCCAATCGAGGATACCTCGTTTTCGATTGGACCACATGGTTTCCACAAATGGACCGCCGACCCATCAATGTAAAAATGGATTGAATTCTTATATTCTGAGCTTAATATTGTGAGATAATATTTAAACTTCAATTATGATTATTTAAATTTGGCCCATATGTCCACTTTTACACCAAAAATAACATGTACCCTGAATTGGACCACCATCTCCTCGATTGGACCACCAAGGCAAAGACGGTTCAATCAAGGAAGTTTTTTGGTTCCAATCGAGGCAACTGGACACTACTTTGCATAAATTAATATTGACCTTGACCCCGAATGTTTTTCTGAAACTATGTTTAGGCATTCTGAAGTGAACCTTTATTCCTACGATACAACTAACATTCTGTTTCAAAACGAGTTGTTAACTTGATTTTACACCCAATAATGTGCCACCTTTAAGTTAGATCAGACTTGACAGTTTCATTAATCTGCATAAATTTACAGCAAAATGAGGAGACTGGTACCCACACTTTTCATGGCGTTCTGAAAAGTTTCAAAGGCATTAGTTACAATAGCCAATCAGACTTCTCGACACAAAGGGGCTTCAGGAGAGAAGTGGTCCAATCGAGGCAGTGGTCCAATCCCAGCAACCTTCCCCTACTTCAGTACATTCTTACTCAGTTACTGAAGTGGTTGCCATAGGCTACCGGACAGGCACCGCATCATATCTCTCATAGTTATTGTTATTTATTCTGTAGTTGCATGACATTATTGAGAGTTGAATGAGCAAACTGTCAGGATAATGACTATCAGCCCTATTGTTATTATCACTGACTCCCCAGTTGTTTTGGGCTAGGGCAGGGGTACATTCTGGAACAGCGTCTTGGATTTTTTTTTTTTCTGAAATCTTCGGGGAAAACCGGTGCGCTAAACCTTGACACTGTATTAGGTGCCACACTCTGGATACTAGGGACCACACCTGTATGACTGGCCGCTGAGGTATTTGACTTACCTGTCGTGACAACCGCTGCTACCGGCGCTTCTTAAGTTCTTTCGCACGTGACGCTAGAAACTGCTCCTGTGTGCACATGCCAACTAAATCCTCAGGAATGAATTCGCATGAAGACCCGTTCCCTGGCATGCGTGTGCCTCGTGGTTGTTGTGTTTGCAGAGGAATCGACAGATACGGAAAGTCAGGTTCAGCTCGTGCCAATTACTTAACTCAAATGTCGCGTGCAGTCCCATTGATAACTGACAGCACGTCAATCACTTCTGAGTAATTTTGAACTGCCAATGACAAGCGTTCAGAATAGGTTAGGCCTACAGTTAGGGGGAGGCACATAATTTTCAAATTGCCCCTTTCTCTGATTTTTTCATTGCATATAATAGTACTCTCAAAATGCTTTTCAATGGTACCAAAATTATTGAAAATGGTCAAGTATTTCTCGAGATACATCAATTTATGTGTCTTCTGGAGATGGGGTTTGCGTCGCGACCCCGAAAGACCTGTTCCCTTATATTATATTACAAAACATCATTTTTCTCTCCCATTTTTTTCCAAATGTTATTTCATAAAACCATTTTTTTTCATTTTTGTGCAAAAAGCTGATAAATACACAAGAAAAATAAAAAACAGTGAGAATTATATGTATCATTTTGAAATTTCAAGGGTCTCAACTTCCATTTTTAGACTCTGGACTTCGTTTTTTTCACGCGGCAACATCAAAAATGGCTTATTTGCTGCAATTTTGAAAGTTCTGTATTTTCAAAAGTTTCATTTTTAGAGCCTTGAAATTTCTTTTATGCATGTAACTAAAAAAGTTAACGACAAATACAAAATTACACATTTCATAACTTTATTTTCACAAAAATTACAGCTTTTGAAAATCGACACAGACAGAGGCCATCCGCCGAGGTGTCAAAAAGTGCCCGTTTTGCCACTTTCACTGCCAGGTATTTCTATCAAAACCCTGTCACCCTATAAGCCATATCATTTTATAAACTGCAATATTGTCAATCTGCAACACATAATCTAACAGTATAACACAATAAAATGCAGAATATAATAAATATTTACAAATTTGGTTATAATTATTTATCCTTTGCGAAGATGCCGCTGATTATCCGAAGACGACAGCAATTTTTAATACTTAGAGTATAAGGTAAATCATTAGTGACATGTAAGGGTATTATGGGGCACTAATATCCTTTTATGCAACATCAAAGTGGGTGCAATCCATTTAAAGGGTGTTCAATGCCGAATTTAATATACATTTATAAATTTTGTATGATTATTATAGATTCTCCGAAGATGCCGCGGCTTTTCCGCTGACGACACTGGATTTTCACTATTTTGTATGTTATACTTGAATCTTACGTCAGATGAGAGGGCCTTCTGGCGCAATTTTATCATATAATACCAAAAACACAGGTCTGAAATCCATTTGTGTGATGGTGATGGTCAAATGAGAAAATAAATCAAAATGACCCCCCCCCCCCATTCATCAACAACTATCTTTCTGGACCAATCTACCAATCTGCTAACAACCCCATGTGACATCCTTTCCCGCAGTGGCAAAACTTCTATCAACTCTCCTTGGATGCATTTCTTCCACAATTCAATGGTTACCCCAGCTTCCTCACAGACACCATCCAGTGGTGGTGTTTCTGCTTCCTCACATGTGGTCTCCTTCAACATATAAAAGACAAAACACCATGTCACCTTTTATGCAGCGACTACCAAAATTTTCACAATGACAGATAACAGGGAGAGCTATTCTCACCAGAGATGCCGACCTACATACATGTAGAATT
Source organism: Hermodice carunculata (assembly GCA_964020975.1). NCBI lineage: Eukaryota > Metazoa > Annelida > Polychaeta > Eunicida > Amphinomidae > Hermodice > Hermodice carunculata. The sequence continues at coordinate 6,013,469 of OZ026616.1, read as the reverse complement.
TTGCTTTTGAGTTATTTATCATTCAACAAGTGACTTGTTGGATGATGATTAAAGTATTGGCTACACAATACTATTTAAAGAAAAGTTTCATATGTGAGTATTGACAGACAAGTCAACTTAGTCAAAATAAAAAATTTAGTAACCAAATGGAAATGTTTTCTTGACAGAGAACTCGTTTGAATCCTTTCAACTGACAAAAGTATATATCAATACTGATTTTATTACTTTTCAATGACATTTTAGCATATTCTGAATACATGTATTATAAACCTAAATGTTTATGTATGTTGTGGAAAGGGCAAAAGGACTAGCTTTCTTCAGCAAAAATTAATAATGGAGTGATATTTGTGATAAAATAGCAATTATTTCCCCATAAGAGTAATGGTTGGCAGCTCAGTTATCATAGTCTCCATTTGAGATAACAACACATCTTAAATGAGTTTGAAATTTATGCTTTTGATCATGCAAAAAGTCTATAGAGTCCTTTAGGACTCTGGTTGGCCTGTATCAATTTCATCCTTCATGTCCTTTGCTTACCAGTCCTTAACTTTTCTGGCCAAGTGCATAATACCTCAGCTACCTTTGAAATCCTAAAAGTGAAGAAAATACAGGTACATGCATATAAAGTACTCCTGCACAGAGAAGTTGTTGCTGTGCTCAGCTGCTCACTGTGGATCTCCTTCCAAAAAATGTATAGAGTCATGACAGTGGCATTGGAACACATCACTATGTAACCATACAAACATGGATTTCATGTCTGCCATGTAAACATGATTTCTTTCTATTTACTACAATTTCTGTGCAAGTAAAACTATGCATATGTAAGGGACCCTGCTATAAACTTAGCTCACTTCTTTTGTAGAACAGTTGTCACATAATACATGTAGTTCTACACCATTGTAACATCATCATTTATTGAACCAAACAAGCCAAAGACATCAAATTTACTGACCAGTGGATATGTGTAAACAAACAGATGTGACACTGACTTAACTAAAATGTAGTTAGACTTGTAAGCAACAATGACATGCATATAAAAATATTGCATCACTAACACATGACTGGAGATTATGCTCATAATGTGACCAAGACAATGTGACAAAAGCATTCTTTCTACTATGTAACATTCACAGCAGCATGCATAGATACAAAACTAATTCCTAATTAGAGGATATAAATTAAATTGATCAATTTCTGTCTTGAGTACCAAATACATAGACAGACCTAAATGCATACATTTTATTCAGTGGTGCATACATGTTACCGTTGTTGCAAGGCACATGCAGAGTCCACCCCCTCCCCCGCCAATTAGTACTTTGAATTTGGATGCTAAAGCAAATTAGCCTGCCCCTAAACTTGTTAGATTGTGTCTTAATCATAGCCCTATGAGAATGTACAAAATTGAACATTCTGGCATGCAAATATGCATAGTCCCATAAATCTTTCTTCTGTTCATGTTGATTTGCTGTGTTTTGTTAATGAAATGTTAAACTTAACTGACTTTGTACTCCTGTAGGTATGCAAGAAGAAACAACTTAACACTTTGAAGTTATAAAATGTAATTTACACCCAAAATAGGGGCAAAAATCAACTTTGACAAGTTCTTGTATCATTTTCAAAGTTTATGCTTTTGACTTGTTGAATTTTGAAAATCTTTATCAAAGAAAGAAAGCATCCATAGTCCCTTACACCACAATCCCTGCAACTAATAACATTCACGTGAAAGTCTGATTTACACACACACACACACACGTGTGTGTGTGTGTATAGTTGAATCTTGCAAGTAGGCCTATACCATTCAGTACATTTATTCTAAATCTGCATGTTATTTGACCAATGCATTGCAGCAATAATTTTCTACAGTAATGTGATGCTGTATACAGATATGAATTATACATAGAAATTACTCTTATTCAAATTCTACATGAAAGAGCTTTCATTTAAGCACCAGCATGCCTGGTTTAAAATTTTGTTTTATAAATCATGGTCTCGGTCAACAGCTTGCCTCGGTGCACTTTTTGCACACAGTGCGTGCAAGGTGTGCCCAAGCAAGCTGTTGATTCAGTTTCAAAATCGGCACTGCAAGAGTTTAAATACATACAGCATGAAGCCGAAAATAGATGGTCCATGTAAGATGTGAAGTTATTTGGCTTGCGATTACACATGAATGAATGTCAGGGGTTGTCGGGTTCTTTTCAGGTATAATCTGCAGACTGAAACAGTGATCAGTTACTTAGGCCTATGAATGAAAAAGACAATAAAGCCAGAATTTGTTTCTTTCAAATTTTTGTTCAATTTGTAAGGATCTAAGAAAATGGACCAAAATATTGGTTCATACTATGATACTATTCTATAAGTAGATTTGACTTTGAAAACTGATTTTTTAACCCAAGATGACAGTGACACACACACACACAGTTAAGTCTGTTTTTGTTAGAGTGCAGAGGAGATGTTGACATTTGATATATTATTAAAAAAAGAAGAAATATTTATTGTGCCAAAAGATAGTGAAAGACAATATGTGCTTTCAACTGGGATATGCATGAATGGTTGTAATTAGGCCATGCCTGTTTAAGTCTATGCATCAAGTCAGCTGAGTTTTCAAAACCTAAGGAGCGAGGGACCAAACACAACACAATATCTTTCTCACATGTTTTTTTCATACTTGTATGTAATACATTTCTTAACATTGCATGCAATTTTTCTGCAAATAATACATCACATTTAACATGAAGGGAGGTGCAAAGTTAGAAGAGAGGCTGACAAGAAAAATATAGTTTAACAAGCTTGGCCGAGAGAGAGAGAGAGAGAGAGAGAGAGAGGAGAGAGAGAGAGAGAGAGGAGAGAGAGAGAGAGAGAGAGAGAGAGAGGAGAGAGAGAGAGAGAGAGAGAGAGAGAGAGAGGAGAGAGAGAGAGAGAGAGAGAGAGAGAGAGAGAGAGAGAGAGAGAGAGAGAGAGAGGAGAGAGAGAGAGACTTGCCAGCATGAACAAATTTTGTGGAAAATGCTCATAACACGGGTACAAAGAGTAAGCAAGTGCATGAAAACCTCATTGAAAACAAAAATCACTATTTGTTTTAAAATGAACATGGATGAGTTGTATTTTCCTTCGACCAAACAAGATAGTGGATGGAAGTGACCCCACACTGCTGTTCTCACCGCCAGGTCCCATGTGGGCATGTGCATCAGAGTTTCATCTTTTAAAATATAACAACACAAAACAGTTGATAATTGACTTAACAGACATAGGGACTGTCAAAAGGTTATTTTATTGAATGTCCCCATTGGTACTTCAGCATTTTAAGTTTTCAGACAGGAAACAAGCCTGTTAATGATATGTCCACAAAAAATGGTCTGTTAAATCAACTTTCCACTGTAACTCCATGCCATCACCTTCATACACTAGACATTTGCAGTGTACATTCACTGACTTGATTGAACAAGCCAAAATGTTATTTTAAATTTTGATAACATTAAACTCCTAGCAACCAGCATAAATTGAGCAACAATTAATGACAGGTGATACCAGAGCAAAATAGACACTAATTCCAGATGAATGTTTAATATTGTTTATCTGTTCTAAAGAACACTGTTCAAAGTGTTCCATTATTTTTGTATACAAATTTACAGTAAAGAAATTTCTTTACATTTTATTAAATTTGACATATTCAAAAACAATTTAAGTTATTATTTTGGCAATGCTGGTTGCGTCAGAGTTTCCCTACTTTACATGAGGTGTGGACACAATAGGTTTACAGAAGGTAATGCCCTTGTCTATGTGTATGTGCATGCCCCACAGTGCAATGAGGGAAACCCTCTTGTAGTGAACACTGTCCACATTCAGCACTTACCTGAGATGTCCCCATGCCCAGTCACAATGCTGATTGCTTCGAATGTCCATCTCACCCAAAAAAGTGAGACAACACACACATGCAACAAAGACCCCTATTGTGTGCAAAACCCATTTCTTTATGTCTTATGACATAATCATAAATCTATAAATAACATTAGATATTCCATGTTCATGACAAGAGGTTGCTATCAAGAAAAAAAAAGACTTAGTTTTCATCAATATGCGTGGGATAACCTTTATTCATTGTGCACCATGATGAAAAATAAGAAGTGTCATACAATATTACCTGCTGTACAAACCCATATTTCATGAAAGACCACAAAATGTATTTGAGACCAAACTTTCAAGGCACTGGCATCTTATTTCTCTGTTAATTTAAAAGAAAAAGACTAACTGTTAAATGAGAACAATTTTGTCTTCTGGCAGTAGGGGTGGTCTCAAATAGCAGGTACCACTGTACTCTCAATTACCTACATGTACTTAACACTACAGCATCCCTTGATCAAAAGGAAAAACTGCAGTCATGAAATAATGTCTCATGACTTTTTTTAAAGTTGTATTATATAACAAAGTGTATTTTGCATTTTAATATTTTACTCAAGATAATATTACACATTGGCACTTCAAAGCATATTTATTTGTCTTCAAGCACCACACTCTTTGGATTTTTTAAAGCATCATCATAATCTTCAAGTGTTTGATATATGTAAATTGTTTCATGCATCATCCCATCATCAAAGGCAAAGTAAAGCTAACTAACCTATGGCAAACTACACCCTTCCACCTAACCCTTCACCAAATGTTACTATTCAACTACAGACTACAAGTCTACAGTAGTTATGACATAATTTTTTAAAAAATTACCTAGCAGTAGGATTTAAGATAGGCTCTTCCATAACTGACTGAAAATAAAATTGAAATATGCTTGTTTTAGTAACCTTCACGACAACAATAATCATTGATGAAAATAATAATAAAAATAATAATAATAATAATAATAATAATAATAATAATAATAATAATAATAATAATAATAATAATAATAATAATAATAATAATAATAATAATAATCATAAATATAAATTGACTTTGATTTAAGAATGAGATTTTAAACTTTACCTTTACCTAAATTAAAAGAGCTAGGTGAGTTTCTATATCATGATGCCCCCCCCCCCCCCCCCAGCCCACCACTTAATCATAATTTACCCTTAATTGCAACTTAATGTAAGTATGATAGAATTTATATTTACTTATCACAATTTTAATATTAATTGATTTTTTGTTGATTATGTGCAATTCCATGCAAAGAAAGCCAAAGGAAGGTCTAAATATTTCGAATGTTACTTGAGTAAAAATTTTCAAAACATGTATGCCAATGTTGTGACTCTATTATCGCTCACTGCCAAGCTTCCACTTTAACAGTGAACCGAGTAGAATTACAATCCACTATCATCTTTGCTAATCTTAAGCCATCGATGGTCAAAACTGCTACTGAACAGATCAAAACAGCTGTTAGAATATTCGGTGCCATTATTTTTTTCAATATCAAGTATATTTTCCATAATTTCTGGGGTTTTTTTTTCTTTGGGCTGGAAATTCACAGTGACGCGATAGCAGACGCTTTTTCCCTCCCTGTATCAGAACAATTTTTTGCTACCAATTTGCCTATTGCCGACACTAAATTACTCTCAAGTAATACCTAAAGAATAATGTTTGGCGCTGTCAGTTGCTGATTAGAACAACAAGAAAAGTCGTTGCTGACAGACTTGATACCCTGGATACATACATGGTCCCTTGTCACATTGTAAGTGAGGTCAAAGTCTCCTGAAGGCAAGCAGATCTAGAAATGGTGTCTGGGTACAACTGGCATCAATATGAGTTTGATGTGGCGTGTGGTTCCTGAGATCATTTTACGGACAAGCTGAAAACAGTATACCCCTGTAACTTAGTTTGCAGGGGTATAAATATACACAAATTTTTCGCCATGTTGGATTAGTTTGAGCAAGCAAAAATATACCTATATCAAATGTGCAGCTTAATGTAACTTTGAAATGTACAATTACTTCAGTAAGTACTTCCAGTGCCTACATACTTACTATCATCAGGGGTATATGTATCCATGTGACCAGTAACTACATGATCACAAATCTCTCCCATACAGCTTAACACTTTTGCGCAAAATTTGCAGGCTGGCTGGTATATAAATGTATTAGGGTAGTGGTCAAAGCCCAAAACTACTCGGGTACCCCTCCCCATGGTAGAACAAGACACAATCCATTTTTTATTGAAGATTGGCTTGTGAGACATAAGAAAATGATGGTTGTGGTAATTTATTTTAGTGACAAGTGTATCTTATCACCATTTATAATGAAAAATCACTCTAAAAATCAATAAATTCCCGCTTTGCTTGTTTTTTTGCATAAAATCAGCAATATATGCTGAAACTTGATGGCATTAGGCTTATATTAAAGAAAACTTATGTGAAAGAGTAAAGAAATAATGATACTAGACATTTAGGAACTTAAAGATGGGAAAAAATGTAGAAAACTGCACAATTAGGCAAAAATATTTTTGATTTTGACATTTTTATCTCCCAAAAGTATGTCAAAAAACTTACAATTCTTGTCCAATATTGCATTTTTATACACCAAAAATTACCTTAGCCATAAGGCTACGAGGTTACATGGAAATTATTATCCCAAGTTTCTCAAAATTTTATAAGCACCAAAAAGTATTACCCCTGCCCCCTTATTTTTGAAAATAAGAAAAAACACTGCTTTGTCGCTATAGGACGCTATTCTTCAATTGATAATACTTCCTCATTGATAAAATTAAAACTTGACACAAGAACAAACTTATTAATCCAGTGCAAGTGAATTTAATGTCACCTTCTTTTAAAATTTTGAGTTTGGATATGGAATGAAGATCACACCTATTATTTCGTCCAAAACACTGATAAATTTTCTACCACAATTTTGCAGTTAAAAACCTTATATCAGAATTTGCATGTACTTTGATAATAAGGAAAATGACTCTGTGTTACAGAAATTATCAACATATTAGTATTTGGCAATTTTTTGGGAAAAAAAAAGAACTTGTCATATAGTCCACCATCTCCAAATAGCTTGCCAATGCTGGCAATGAATGCCATATACTAACACACATTCACTACCCACTTTTTTCCCAGGACTCATCATGGCACCATCATTTGTGAATTTATCCATACCCCATGATCTATCATAACTTCAGGAGATGGATGCATAGTACATGGAACTTACCCAAACAGTGGCACAGTTTATATCTGCCTGTTTGTCTGTTTGTATTTGATGATACAGGGTTGTGTTATATTAGAATTCTTTCTTTCTTTCTTTCTTTCTTTCTTCTTTACGACCAGATTTGTCCGGAGTTTTTCTCAGACCCTACTACTTGGAAAACCACCAAACTTGCCATGGTGACTGACCTACCAGTGAAATTAGGCACCTGATTTGGAATAGTCATTATGATTAAAGTTATGCAAGTGAGGGGTAATTTAAATTTTAAAAGCTCCATATCTTCTAAACTATTGGAGATAAACAAAAAGTTCTAACTTACACATATAGGTTTGAGACAACTGGCAAATCCAATAGCATGCAAACAAAAGTTTGGGAATTTTAATGTATGCTAAATTCAGTGAATTTCCACAGTTTGACTAGGGCTTCTGCTGTACTGCATGTTATAAGCCTCCATGGTGCTAGGCAACCATTTTGCATTCATGTTATTTGAACCTGTCTCATGGCATTACGTGGGTTTATAAGTTATTTTGGAAGGTACAGACTGCAACCTGGTTTGTTTACATTTTTTGCGGGTTGAATTAGTAGCGTAACACCTTTTAGGGGCACTGCAGGTGACTACTTTGGGCAGCAGAAAGACCCATTATCAGGTCTGTATGGTCATTATTTCATTTAATTACCTGAAATGTTACATTCTATGAATGAATAAACACATAAAAGTGCATTTTGATAATTTAAGTCACATTTATGCTCAAAATTAACACTCAATTGTACAAAATGAGGGAGGTCCGCAAACAATTTGCTCTGTGATTCATGTCTCACACAATTTTAACTGATGCCATGGGTTCCTGGGTCATAATTTCATTATGGAGAGCACACTCATGACTATGAAAACTCCAAAAATATGATATTACTGTTAAAGAGAACAGAAAGCTCAGTTTAGATGGATGGCGATTTCAACTAAGGGCAAAATTCTGTATCTGAGAGGGTATGGAGTTTCAGTTACAGTCACCGTATTCAATTCCAAAGTCTATAAACCAACATGACATGTATTTTTTTATGGAAGTTCACAATATTTACCTCATGAAAAACACAATTTACAATAGGCATCATTGGGAAAAATTTTGGGTAGCATACCCCTGCAACATGCACATACAATTTTTCAGTTTTTGCTCATATGCATTCTGGTTTATTGCATTACATATGGCTGTTAGGGAAAAATAGTGGCCCAGATCAAGCTTTTTAATATGATTTGTACACAAAACAATATTTCCAATCTTCAAAGATCATTTATTTGATAATTGTGCAGATGACTTGTTCCCTCAAGGTATTACGCGAGTAAATCGGCCGGCTTCCGGGTAGAAGGATTATAGAGTGCATATTAGAAATGACCCTTACAGGTACAGGGGGCTGCCTATTACATAATTCTGACCACAGTAACATCTTTTTTTTTCTTAAACTGACAGGTACAGTGTGCGGGATTTATTGACAGGTCAGTTTTCAACATGTCCAGCGTAGTGACTGAATACACATAGCCACAATGTGAGTACTTCAAGTCATTGCACAAGGCGGCGTGACTGCTGTCACTACTTTGGCTGTAGCAAACGGTAATATCTTAAAATTTTCCCAATGATGACCAGGTTTTCTTGTTCTCGGATGATTGAGAATATTGTAAGGAACAATTTGGCAAAGGATATGTTTGTGTCAATAAGTTATTTTGGAAGATACAGACTGCAACCTGGTTTGTTTACATTTTTCGGGTTGAATTAGTAGCGTAACACCTTCATAGGCAGCCTTTGGTTTGAAAGGTTTGGGTCTTATGGCAAATGGGAGGTAGGAGTGGGGTGTGGTGGGGTGGGGGAACTCCCAACCACTGTGTGATGAGGTTCTCAATGAAATACAGAGAATCTCTTTCTGTTTATGCAAGAAACATATCTGATCCATGTTCACACTAATGCTGGACAGAGCTGTAAGTTCACCATGGCTGAGAATGACCAGTCAGAGTTTGCCTGCATGAGGCTAGGAGCCTGCTAGGCTTATCAGTCCCAAGGGATCAGAGGGTTTGGAATTCTAGGCAGAACAAGCCTGGTAGAGTGTACCCTCTGTTAAAAATAGACTACATACAGAGCTGAGTTTGCTGGACCGATCAAAGTCTGACTTATAGTCCTCAGTGACTGTTTTCACATTTTGGTGAATTTTGAAAAAGTGTGCGAATTTGTGTCATCTCAATGGACACTTTCATGTCTTTGTGTTCTTGTAACCAGTGAGATGAAGCCTGTTCTTCATAGCCAATACTGAGTCAGTATAGTGCATGTCTCAGTTCACAGGTACATGTACATGTAGTTTTGTGACAGCATCTGTTAAAATTTGTTTATGTAATAAAGGAACAAAGACAGTTTTGTATTGCATGTATATACATTCCTCTGTATTATTATATGTGTACACTGTACAAGCACATATACTCATCAATACTGCCCAGAAGGGCTGACCCTCTCAGGTATGGGCACTTTTCTCTGGTCGCGAAGGTGCCCACTGTAGAAAGGTTTCACTGTACAGTGGTACCTGCAACTTAAGATCACCCCTAATGCCAGATAAAAGTGGTCACATGGGAGAGGTTGTCTTTCATCTGAGATAAATTAACAAAGAAATAAAAAGCCATTGCCTTTTTTCTGACCAAGTTGGTCCAGAGTTTTTTTTCAGACACTATTGGAAAAAATCACCATGCTTGCCATGGTGACTGACATAACCGGCAAAAGTGTGCACCTCATTTGGAATAGTCATGATGGTTAAAATTATGCAAATTTTCGAGGCAACAAAAATTTTAAAAGCACCATATCTTCCAAACTATTGCAGAGATGGACTCAAAATTTCAATGTGCATATATACCTTTGTGACACTTGCTACTATAATGGACAGTATAGTTGTAGAATTTCAAATTATGCTTATAAGGGGCATTGAAAAATTTAAAAGTTGAGTATCTCCAAAACTATTGTTCATAGAGATGCCATTCCAACTTCAATTTGTAGGATTGTGGCAAAGGTGCATCCAATGAAATATGAACCAAAGTTGTAGGATTTTAATTTATGCAAATTAGGTGAATATGCAAAATGTAAATCTTTAATAGCTTCAAATCTATCATAGAGGTGCCATTTCTACTTCAATTTATGGGTTTGTGGCATAACCCCATCCAATGAACAATAAACCAAAGTTCTTCTAGGCTTATGATTCATGCAAATTAGACAAATATACAAAATTAGAATGTTGAATAGGTTCAAAACTACTATAGATACTAGTTTCATTCAAACTTCACTTTATAATTTTGGGACATGGCCACATTCCTTGAACCAAGAACCAAGGCTGAGCATTTTAATTTATGAAAATTAAGGTAATAACCGAAATTTAGATAATGTTGAACGGTGGCTCTCATTTTGAAGGCACCCAGATAGATTTGCTGTGACGCAAATCTTCTTTTCTAGTTTTATGCTTTATTTGACAACTACTGGATGACTGAAACCATATATTGTTATGATTTGCAACCATTACCTGTTCACTTTTGATTGTATAGTTAGATTATGGCAGTTCTGGTAAAAAAATTACCATTTTAGACCTGCCAGAAAATAAGGGGGTGGGGTAACTCTTTTCTCTCCAATTTAAATTCTGAGAAAGTTGAGGCTATATTTAGCATATTGCCTTTTAGCTCGACGATTAGGGCAATTTTTGGTGCATTAAATGTTTTCCTAGGGCAAGGACTTCGAGCACTGTGTAACATTTTATGCACCGCAGAATATCGAATCTGAAGGAATATTTGCACTAATTTGCCCAAATTTGGTATTTTTCGACATGTTATGACAACAAAACCATGCAAACATCATTTGTACAGTGCTTGCCATATTATTTCAGATACTATGAGCCATATTTGGTATGTTTCTTGAATTTATTTTTGAAGTTATGCTCAGTAGTGTCTTGTATGGAATGATAGTTAAAGTGATGACTACTATTTTCAAAGATATGGCTATAAAATACCCCTGTCATCAAATTAAAAGACCACAACCATCATAATCCAATGCAGAATATGCCAATCTTTAATAAAAAATGGGTTGTTATTTGTTCTACCATAGGGAAGGGTATATCCTTAAATAAGCTACTTTTTTAGGGTTGGCCACTAGTCTATATGACTGGCACTGCATGACTTCTTTGTGGGTCACTTTCTCCAGTTGTACCATTCTTAGTGGTTTAAAACATGAAAATAATAGTTTTGCGATGTTAGCTTTTATCATATATAATAAATCTTTCTTTCTTTTTCCTTCCTTCCTTTCTTTGTTCTCTATTTCTTCCTCTCTACCCCTTTCTTTTTTCTTTCTTTCTTTCTTCGTTTTTTCCTTCCGTTTCTTTCTTTCTTTCTTTCTTCCTCTGCTTTAACTCGAAACTTGAGGTAGCTCAAACTCAGACACTGAACAAACCAGACACTGCAAATTTTGCATGCGTATAGCACCTGTAGCTAAGCAAAACTACGTATATGACTTTTTTAAAGATATCGATGAAATGCCCCCCTTGTCATATTACAAATTGATTAAGTATTCCACGCATGGGGAGAGATACATGTTCCAGGTAAATGACTTCAAGGGCATTAGACTAAAATATGGGAACATTTTACTCGCTCTTCCTTAACTACGAAATTTACGCTACTGTTTGGAATATCATTCAATTATGACCATGCTGTTAATGATATATTTGACAGTGCTTGTAAAACTTTCCTAAAGGAAGCATGGCGTTGCCGTATGGTAGCTTTTGAAGGTGCTGGCTGTGACATTTCTGTGTAGATTCTTGAAAATTAACTGTGATATATAAGCATATATATATATATATATATATATATATATATATATATATATATATATATATATATATATATATATATATATATATATATATATATATATATATCTTCAACTGTGCCTGTTCACAGTAAAGAAATAGAGTTGTACAGTTCCCTGTAAGGTGCAGATTCCATAGATTTTAAATGAAGCTCCTATATTGTATATAAGTTTTATCTATTTTGAAGTGTACTTTAATTTTATACATTGTAAATATGACGATGATAAACATTTATTTTCTACATTGTAAACCAAAAGTGCACGATGTACTTGTCCTTACGCTTTCTAGAGTTTTCTCCCAATGAGTGGTTTATATCTAGTTTTAGCGCGGGGGACAAAAATTATGATATTGATGATTGTTTACACCGGTTGAAAGCAAACTTTAAATGGGTAAAATACTTGGACGTATCATGGAATAAACCCTGTTCCACTGATGCCCCCGTTGTAAAGGGGTAGTTTTCCTAATAAAATTATTATTATTATTATTATTATTATTATTATTATTATTATTATTATTATTATTATTATTATTATTATTATTATTATTATTATTATTATCATGACGTGGAAAAGATTTAAAAATCTCTGAAAACCAGTTCTGCTTGTGGTCCTGACGGTACAGGCAACACCCTTATTAAATACTGTGCCCCCTCAATCTCACGTTCTCTCATTGATCTGTTCAATCTCTGCTTATCCGACTCATATTTTCCAGATCCCTGGAAGAGGTCAAACGTGTGCCCCGTTTTTAAGAAAAGTAACAAACAGTCAAAGGAAAATTATAGGCCTATTTCACTCCTCTGTAATGTCTCTAAAGTACTTGAGCGTCTAGTTTATAACGTTTTCTATGAGTATCTAACCTCTAACAATTTACTTTCTGCTAAAAACTCTGGCTTTAATAAAAACGATTCCACCATAAATCAACTTGTTAGCATTCTTCACACTATTTACAGTGGCCTTGAGTTGCGCCATGAGGCCCGTATGGTTTTCCTGGACATATCCAAGGCCTTTGACAGAGTCTGGCACGCTGGTCTACTTTTTAAACTAAACCAATTGGGGTTTGAAGATCTTGTGTTACTATTTATAGAAAGCTATCTCTCAAACCAACTTCAACGTGTTACCATTGGAGGACATACCTCACCTTGGCTCCCTATGGAGTGCCCCAAGGTTCGATCCTTGGTCCCCTACTTTTCCTCGTTTACATTAACGACATCACTGTCAACATCACCTGTGACATCCGTTTATTCGCGGATGATACCAGTATTCTTGAAAATGTCCACGAACCAATGGCCACAACTGAAAGCCTTAATCATAATCTTGCACAAATTCATCGTTGGGGCAAGCTCTGGCGGATTACATTTAATGCCATAAGGAAATACTTTAAACTTATTCTTTTCTTTAAAATGTACAATAAGTTGACTCCACAATACCTACATGATCTCGTTCCTCGTGATGTTGCATTCACTATTGGGCGCCTTTTGAGAAATCGTACTGAATTACGCCAAATTAGGTTCACCACCAATCGCTTCGGCGATTCATTTCTCCCGTCTGCTATCAAATTATGGAATAACCTCCCAGTTGATTCTCGTCTCACCAATTCCCTGCCGCAGTTTAAGTCTAAATTAAATCTTAAGTGTTGACAAAAAGCCCACATACTTTAAACATGGAAGTCGTTTCCTAAACATATACCACACGCAGCTACGTCTTAACTTCTCTGTTTTAAATGCCCATCTACATTATGTCAATATCCTTCCAGCCTCAACGTGTGCATGCTCTCATACTACTGAAGATACGAAACATTACCTTTTGTTCTGCCCCAAGTTCACTGTGCAAAGGGTCCGTCTACTGAACACTGTGTGTCACTTACTCGCTTCAGGTGTAATCCGACTTTAATAGTTCAGTGCTCTGGTGACATTTTACTAAATATTCTCTTGAAAGGTAGTGAGGACTTGCCAGACACTGATAATGTACTCATCTTTGAGGCTGTTCAGACATTCTTATCAGAATCTAGACGTTTTATCTACTAATTTAGTTCATGATCTAATTATAAGTCTCCATTATCTGGCATCAATTGTATTATTCGTGTACAAGCCGTGGATTTAGTCTTCTGTTCTCGTCCAGTGTGTATTGTATATATTCCTGTGCCTCCTTTTATGTACTGGAGAGCCTCCAGATTAGTTTTTGTGTACTATTAGGCAATCCAGAGAAAATAAATATGTTTATAATAATAATTCCTTGCATAAGATTGCAATATTGACTGGTGCGATTGCACCACCTTGACTCTCACCTTCATGCCGTCCATTTTCAACTTCAATCTATATCAAGGTAGCAATAATTTTGCTGCTGACCGATACATTTGTGTGTATAACACTCTTAGTTTACTCAAAAGTGCAACAAGATCACATAAAAAATATCCAGGTTAATTATCAGTGGTTTTCCAAAAAAAAGTGATGAGGAAGGGAAGGTTTTTTTCCCTCAATCCAAACGATTTAGTGTAATAAAGCTTATAATATAGATCTCTTGATCGGCGCTAGAGGCGCTGGCCGGTAAAGGCATAAATTGAAGCTTTTCTATGTTAATTGCTGTGTTATCAGCTACAGCTATAGTTAGCCTGTTAGTTGTTCAACAAGCAACTAGTCCAGTCACTGTAATTTACATGACTTAATAAATAGAAATGTACTTAGACATTCTCTTCATCTGTAGCTGTGTTCAAGATCTGTGGGCTATCTCAGTATCCAACTTCTGCAAATCTGAGATGCTGGTTATACACTCATGCAACTTTTTCTGCATACAGCATAAATCTGGACAGTGCTCTGTGGTCACCAGTGAACGTATGTGTAGACCTGGGAACGAAATATTACGCATCTGTATATAATGTGTCAGGGAGCCCGCAATGTTGATGTTGCTGCAAACGTGTGCAAAGACAACGTGTCTTGATTGACAGGGGTGTTGTTTTATTGCCATGATAAGACAAAACTCTCAATTAGTGCTCAGTGGGGTCTTGTTTAAGTGGTAGAATCTTGCAAAGGAAGGGGAACTTCAGGGCTAGTCGTTTAACTGTGCGGTGTGATGTTGACTGATTGCAATGTGGGCGGATGTCACTTTCACCTAACTTGATCAAATTATCATTACAATGCGCACACACACACGCGCGCACACACACATGTGAATCAACGTTCCATGTCGATAATATGACCCCCCCCCCCCAATGTTGACAATTAATGGGAGCCACTAGCTGACAACGACTTCAGAGCAAGAACAGCTTTACACCATGCATGTGAGAATGTGAACTAGATGGTGTGGGAGGAGGGAGGGTGGAAACCCACGCAATTCCAAGAGGATCTGTGCTGCATCATGAAAGAAAGTTTTATCTATTTGTCAAGGAATATTTTCACAAATACTGATGTGCATGCATGTATGTGTGCTCTGTGCCATTTGAAATGAATTGTAACAAGAATAATTATGCTACCAAAACAAATAGCCTAATGTAGCTGATGCACTGAGAGTTCCAGTTGTTTAGATGCTGTTCATACATGAAGCTTGAGTATATGGGGGGGGGGGGGGTAAGGGGGAGGGGTATCCCGTCAAGCTGGTAGAAAAAATAATTTTGCCCCAATACAGAGTACAGAAAATAAGAATATTTCGCAATACTGACCAGCACGAAAAATAAGAGGTCGTCAGTATGCTGGTACACGCACTCAAAAATAATATGTCCCAGTGCGGCAGTGCAGAAATACCCTTACCCTCCACCCTCCACCCTCCACCCCCACCTCCCAAAATATTAGGATAGTTTATTCCTGAACTCACAAAGTGCTAAAAATGCCAATAATTTTAAACTGGGATCTTCATCAGATTGAAACTACTTTGTACCATTGAGTATGTTTCATCATTTGCGTGCAGACCAAACATGAAATCTTTGGTGTATCAAATGGATATTTTCAGCGATCTTCATTCAATCATTTTGCCACCAACAATTCTGCACCCACTGGTTGAGCGTCTTTGCTCATGAAGGGCTACTATTTAGACCAAGCACACATTCAAAGGAGTATTTTCACACCTTGAGATGTGTTTTTTTTTGTTTTTTTTTTAAATTTTGCTTTTGTTTGCTTGTTCAGTTTTTTCTTTTGTTTGTTTTTTTTGGGGGGGAGGGGGTTGCTTTATTTTAACAACAGACTCAAATGTGTTCTAAAGTCATTTAATTCATTTGGATGATAAACAACATGTTTGAATCATTTGAGTGTTAATTACTCAACACGGCAGGATTTAGTACAAAGCTGTATTTTAAATGCTGAGTGTTTTTCTTCGTTTTGGAACTAATCTGGGACTGTAGTAGTACCAACTGTTTCCACTCGTCCAAGGCTTTAATATAGATATAGACCAAGTCTTACTGAGTGTTTTCTTTCATATGGACCTCGTTCTGCGTTTCTTGTGTGAGTTGGGTTGAGTGTTTCCACTCAGTTGGGACTGTTCATGGGGTTTTGTATGGATTGAGTGTGTCCACTCAAGCAAAATTGTAGATATGTGGACCTGCCAGGTTTTAAAATCCAGAAATGGCGACAAAAAGTCACAAATTTCTGTAAATTAAGCCAAAAAACAGAAAAAATAGACTTTCTGTTTTTAAAATAAAACGTGTCATGTACAAGTATTTATAAATCTTGGTGGGTATTTCGAATCTGTTGCGTGCATATATATATATATATGCTCAATGTCTTGTCGAGTTGCTCTTTAAAACCGTTCAAAGACGTCGACGGTGCTTCAACATTACTCGGTATATTATTGAATTTATTCGATGTGTCTACAACCCCGAAGCTAAAAATGTTTTGTCCGCATGATGTTTTACTTAAACGTCTTTGTAGCTTGAACTTGTGACCCCGTGTAGTGGTACCATTGTCCTGAAGAAGCCGATTCGATTTGCATTTGTACTGGACATCCCATGCATATCTTTGTAAACTTTGATCATATCTGAAGAGATTTGGAAAGCTCCTAGGAATTATCTTCGTTAAACAAAATTTCGGGTTGTTCAGTTTCGATATGTAATAGTTCATTGCATTTGTTTAATAAACTGTTCACATTACTATAGATACAAGATAGGCCTAATTTTTGGTTACACCATCTTGTGGTCGTTTTCTGAGGATATTGATGACTGTTTTTTCTGAAGATCCAATTGGCATTTTGCCCCGTAGGTTCGACTCGTCAATCTTCTATCGCAATTGGATCAAAGTTTTTTCCCTTTCTGGTGGGGTCATGACGATGTCCTTATACACTGTTTGATCTTGAAAATTTAATTTCTCTTGCAGCACGCAGTATGTTTTATTTCTGATCGAGGCTTTAAAATTGTTGCTCTGAGTGGTCGACACCTGTCAGATCGCTAACCAAGGCGAACTACTTGACCAATATCTGCTGTTGCCTCTAGTATATATGTGCACAAATAATTGATGAAATTTGTGTCATATAGTACTTTCTTTTTTGCTTTGTCAGAGATTTTTTTCCAAAATACTTACAAATAAAAAAATGAAAAAATTGGTGGAGTACCAAAGAAAAAACAAAACAAAACAAAAAAATGCAGGCGCTAATGATAAACCGGGATAATTTTTGTGTGGCCTAAAGTATACAATTCTGAAAGCGATCATGATATTTATTTAATCTGTGTCACCCATGTACTGTCCCAGTCATATGAACAACATAAACCTAAAAACATTCTCAAACGTGAGCGAAAGAGGCATACATCTACAAACACTTTCCAGTCTGGGCTATTCCATTGGCTTATGTAGCCTGCGTCTGGGAATTTTGGGCAACACTCCAAATATTGGACCTAATTTACACTGTATCTATGATACAACTTGTTATTATAACTACATATCAACATGTTCAGTATAAGAAGTGCTTTCGGGTTCTGTAAGTGGCAAACTGAAATAATAGGTGTAATACTTGGTTGCCGTGGTAACCAAAGCATTGTTTCATATTCTGATATTTTGCAAACAAACTAATGTCTAACAACATGAAATGCTTCACCAAGGTCAATGTCGTATTTCTTTTAGTGTTGGAACCTTGACAAGTCAAGTCACAAATACATTTATGCCTTTGATTTTTGATAAATATGTTGTTTGTATCAAACATTATATGGGACAGTTGCCATGGCAACGATATTGGTCAGCTTATTTGATGAGTTGGCCAGCTATTGCAATCTACATAATGTTGCCACACGAATTCAGCAAATTTCAATTAAAGCACATTTGTAAGCATATTCAGAAACTTTGTGAGTGAAAAACTTTTGCCAGAGGAAAGCTGAAAAAAACAACCTCAGAATATGCATTGCCAAGTTACCTCAAGGTCACCTAAAGTCACGTGATATGACCGCAATGTTTGATTTTTTTTTTTAAGCAAATCTTGGCATCATTTGACAGTAAAATGTTATCAATTAATCCGATACATAACTGGAACATGCAGCAAATATGTGAATTGACATTTTTTTAACAATTTTTACCATATTAGCTTTGCAATAAATAATGTAGGCGTCCATGATGAGCATATCAAGCACTTCACAGATTGTAAACTGTTGACGGCCTCTGGCTGCCATGATGCAGTGTACCCCACGTGACCTTGTCAACGTATAAATATTGACAAGTGACCATTGCAACTTCAAAACCCGTACAAACTTTACGATGGTGTTTCAATCACCAAATTAATGCTTTAACGGGGAAGTGCACGTGTTAAAGATGATATTTAGTGCAAATCTTTGGTTTTTCCACACAGGATTTCCGTCAAATTGATCCAGGAAGGCGAGTCTTCATATACGCACACTCCGACTGCAATGATAATTTGCATAAGTCCGCGTAAGTCCGCAAAGTGTTGCCATTTGAGTGTAGACACCTTTTGTCTGTAATCAAGATTCGAAGGATAACACTCTCCATTGACTACCATGTTTATATTGAAAGTATTTTGTTATCCTCTTATATTTGGGCTAGGACTACCAAATTTGGACATATGATAGACAACATAGCATGTGTACAAAAAGTCTACAAATCTCAAAATGAACAAAATTATCCAAAACATGTTGTATATACCCATAAGGCAGAATTGTAGGTTTTATGAAACAGGTTTTACGGAGCCCTGTGTTTGTTGCTGTTCACGGAATCTATTGGTTAATCGCACTATAATGTATTCCAAAAGAACTCCAACTTCTAGCTTCCCAATCAAAAAATCGCACTGTCTTCCTTTATTAATACATCTCAAAGTGCAAATGGACATTATTCGAAACTAGGTAAAGACGAAAAAACAAAACAGTTCCTCGACTGTTTACAGCAACGAGCTTGACCACAATTAAGTGAACATATATAGGTACTTTGGGATACGGTTTGCTGCTCCCCTAAACTTGGATGACCACATTGACAATGTGCGTGAATAGATCGAAACAACAAGCAGGTATTCTAAGAAAAGTCAGGCGTTTTGTTAACCAAAACTGAGCTCTACAAATTTACAATGGCCTTATTTTACCCTTATGGTTACTGTGCATGGAACTTGCAGCGCAGCGTATTAAACAAAGACTACAAATGCTGCAAAATAGAGCTAGAGATTTGTTTTTGCAGGCCCCATTTGAGACATCCAGCTCACAGGTAAGAGACAGGTTAAAGTGGTTTTCAGTTAAATAGCGCCACGTTTATCATCGGTGTACTTTCATGTACAAATGTATGAATGATCTGGCGCCAACGAACATGAGGGAAAAGTGCCACATATCTCATCATCAATTCAGGGGTGTTACCCAGCAAAATCTTTTGCTGCCAAAATGTAATTTATTTTTATAGGCCAACGGTCGTATGCCTTTTCAGGTGCTCGGACTTGGAATCTTCAACCTACAGATATAAGGTTTTCACCCAGCTTGGGAAATTTAAAGCCCCAAGTAATAAACATTATTTGAACCAACAGAGTGCATCATCAATAGTCTCAATATCCACACGATGCAATAGATTTCTTGACACTCAAAGAATGCGGTATCAATGTACAGTGTAGGCATCACATGCGCTTGGTGCCTTTTTCTCAATATCATATTACTTTGTTTTAGTAACTTATTCACTCACTGTTGTGCGTTTTGTACGTACAGTGCGTATCTGTTGTCAGGGCCCTGTTGGAAAACAGTATTGTACTGAATGGAGCATCCTTGTTAAAATACAATAATTTTGACTTGGCTTAAATTTGACTTAACGGGCGAGAGAAGTCTTTCTCCGTATCTGCATGTGACGGTGCTCCCAAACATGTCTCTACGCCTGACTTACCCATACTTAAAAATTGTTAACTTTGGTAATTATATCCTTAGTTATATTCAAAAACCAATTTTCTTCGAAGTTTTGGAGTGCGCGAAACTGAAGTTTCCTGTAAAGTTCACGTGTCCCTCTGTGTTAATGTCGTCATTGAGAATATATGATAAAGTCAATGCATTCTAGTAATAGATAAAAGCCAAGTTTTGCTCTTTGGCGAAAAAAAAATTATTGCATTCTCTATACATAGTTTCAATGCAATAAAAAGTACAAGGAATGGGAATGTCATTAACATTTGTATGTCATTACAGTTTGTACATGACTATAATTACTCTGCATTTTGTACCAATTGAGCCGCCACCTTCTTAATTCTGTCTCATACGAAGACTCTTAATGCACTATTTACCTTTTCAAGTAAATCACCAACAGGTGGGGGATTTACTCCAGGGTTATGCTTGGCTTCTGTCTTTGTTTCACACCTAAAATGCCGTACACGATACTCGGAAAACACAGAATGCCGCTTCTGCCTTTTATATAACTTTCTTTTTGCGAACACCTAAATTTTTCTTCAAACTGACACGATTTTCTCGGTGATACTCCTCAAATAGTTAACCGTTTGTTAGAAAAACAAACCGATAATGTCCTCTCATTGTAAGATTACAACACAACATATGCAGAAGTTTATGGAAAACAATGAGATGTTTATTTCGCGGACAAATATTGCTCGATCTTAAATGAGAAGAATTTTTTTCTGAATCAACAGTTCCATCTATTTTACACAACTGCTAAAATTTTGCAGCGAAAAGGACAGGTATGGCACATTTGGGTAATTGCTGTCTGTTTTTATGCTAAGAAGAAGTGATGTATAAGGTCAAAAGATCTATTTGTAATGTCAAAATACTGACCGTTAACTGTTAGACCTAGACCGATGGCATGGATATCTGGGCCTACGTGGCAGGGCCCCACGAAGAAGCAGTATTTGTAGACCTAAGTCAGAGAAAGTTTAATTAAAATTGGCCTACCTGATAAAACTAAAATAACATTAATTTAGTGGCCTGGAATGAGATCATTTACCGTGCATAAAACTGGGCATATACTATGAAATCGGAAGCATAGATCATGACAAAATTCACTTTTCCAGATTCTTTGTCTTATAAAAGTACAAATAAATATTACCTCACGTGAAAATACCGTGCATACCTGATACAAGATGGCGATCTTGGGCACGCAGTCAAAATTTAGAGCAGTACTAAAGCATCCAGGATCACCTGTGAAACAAAATGTTGGTAATCGTGTGATCGTGCAAATTAAGCTAAGCCTATGTATTAAAGATTTGTCACATAGGTTCGTTTCACGAGGTGCAATTTAACCATGTAAACAGATGGTGACAACGTGGTTTATATGTTATTTTGATTGTTTTGTCAATTAACATATGTATTCCACATTCAATTGCTTCAATGAGTTACATAGGTTATTTTGAATTTCAATTGCATCTCAAGGACATTGTGACAGTCAGATGTGAGCCTCGGTTCGATGAATGCTTAATGCCCTGGGCTACTCAGATCTGCCAAGACCTCAATTTGGACAAATTTGACACATTAGTGGTTTTGCACGGACAACGAGGATGTTTGGTGGTAATGGACCAAGGATTCCTATATTAACTATGTACTCTAATTCGTCACTGCGTACTAAGAAAAAGATATCTTTACAAAAATCAGGACCGAGCACAGAAGCTGGGTGAACATCTTGCATACATTCGAATAAAGTTCTCAGACACTCCAGCTCGCGGTTTGAAAGAAATTAAAATTATTACAAAATTATACAAAATTCATGATAAAGTAGAAAAGTTTGCAGCGCCACCTGATATTCGTGCACATAGAAGTATCCTTATGCAATTGGCTAAGCGACTTTATGGAATAACTTTGAAGGCTTTCCTGAGCAATGAACAAAATAATTCCTAGCAATTAAGGATTTGCTGGATCATGGCCATTTGAATAACCTTCGCAGAGATCCATCCAAGCTATATCTCCACCAAGTTTAAATAATATATCCTGCAAACCATTTTTAGCATGTGAAATTATTGACGTGCTACTACGGAAGGACTAATCAATGTATTGGTGTACACAGAAAGGCAAACTTATAAAAAACGTCATGCGTCGTGATACTTGGCTACAAACGTACATAAAAAATGCAGTTTAGACGACAACCTAACAAGAATTTGCGGCACGATAGAACCCGTAGGCTTACGAACGACTCCAGGGCAATCAGAACATTTGGAGAGATCCACGGATTTTATTGGAAGTAATCGGTTAAATGTTATATCCAATGCGTTTCCTTGCACAGTGGTTTTTACATGTGCCACATTAACCTCGTCTTGATAGAAACTGCAAAAAACTTTGAAATAGAACTCGTAATGTTTTTAATGTTGCATAACAACTGTGCCGTTATTACATACACAAAATTTGGAGTTTAATTAAAATATATATGTGGCCATGACCGCAAGCGATCACTTGGGAAGCCCCCCGCCTACAAACGCCTGTTCTCTCGCCATAGGTATACCATTGCTATAATATATGGGTAGTTTCAGAGCACATTCCAAGACATACAACGAAAAAGCACGTTGTTCTGCTTGGGTGCCTGGGACGGTCTTAAATTGAATTTGTGTGCATTGTACAGGCGAAGTTCAATGGTCAGTGCACGAAACAACAAACAGACAGGGTGATCGGGTAGTTTGTTGCATTTTTGTGGGATTTATTAATAGTTGCAAACTGCCATCCAATTACTTTTCCGATGACCCAAATGGAATTGCAACGAGATAAGTTTCACGACGAGGAAACTCTGACAATCAATCTTTCTTTCTTTCTTTCTTTCTTTCTTTCTTTCTTTCTTTCTTTCTTTCTTTCTTTCTTTCTTCAATTGTTGTCTCCGTCTCCCATCTTTCGTTCCCATACACCTGTCTATCTGTGCACCCATGCGCCCAAGTAAATAAATAACTCCATCACAATCGTTAAATTTGCTTACCTGCGACCATGACGTAATTGGTGGCACAGAATTGGAAAGAAAAAAAAGAGGAAGGAAGGAAGGGTAAAGAAAGAAAAATCGTAAGAAAATAACAAAACATGTTGATATGTATCAAATTATTACTGAATAGAACGCACCAAAATAACTTGAGCAATATAAAATATCATTTACAACCAAGCTGAGAGAGAACAAAATGCAGACTAGAAAAGAAGATTTGCTTCACAGCAAATCTGTCTGGGTGCCTTCAAAATGAGAACAGTTTGAAATGATACACTTTGCCATTGTTCAACATAATCGAAATTTCGCGTATTAGCTTGATTTTTATAAAATAAAATGCTCAGCTTTGGTTCTTGGTTCAAGGGATGTGGCCATATCCCAAACTTATAAAGTGAAGTTTGAATGAAACTACCTTCTATTACAGTTTTGAAGCTATTGAACATTTTAACTTTGTGTATTTGCCTAACTGGCATGAATTATAAGCTTAGAAGAGCTTTGGTTCATGGTTCATTGGATGCGGCTTTGCCACAAACCTATAAATTGAAGTTGGAATGGCAATTCTATGTACAATAGTTATGGGGATATTCAACTTTCGATTTTTTCAATGCCCCTTATTAGCATAATTTGGAATTCTACAACTATACTGTCAATTATAGTGGCAAGTGCCACAAAGGCATATATGCACATTAAGATTTTGAGTCCATCTACAATAGTTTGAAGATATGGGGCTTTTAAAATTTTTGTTGCCTCTAAAATTTGCATAATTTAAAACATCATGACTTTTCCAAATGAGATGCACAATTTAACTGGTTATGTCAGTCACCATGGCAAGTTTGGTGGTTTTCGGAAAATTATAATCGGAAAACAGTGTCTGAAAAAAAAAACTCTGGACCAACTTGGTCGTAAAGAAAGAAAGGAAGAAAGAAAGAGAAAGAAAGAAAGAAAGAAAGAAAGAAAGAAAGAAAGAAAGAAAGACATTTGCCTTTTATTTCTTTCTTAATTTATCTGACATGAATGACCACCTGTCCTATGTGACCAATTTTGTCTGGCGTTAGGGTGTTCTTAAATTGCAGGTACCACTGTACAGTGAAACCTCTTTACAGTGAGCACCCTCGTGACCCGAGAAAAGTGCCCACTCCTGAGAGTGTCAGCCCTTCTGGAGAGTATTGATAAGTATATGTGGATGTACAGTGTATACAAATTATAATTCAGAGGGATGTGTATACATACAATACAAAACTGTCTTTGTTCCTTTATTAAATAAACAAATTTAAACAGATGCTGTCACGAAACTAAATGTACATGTACCTGTGAACTGAGACATGCACTATACTGACTCAGTACTGGCTATGAAGAACAGGCTTCATCTCACTGGTTACAAGAAAACAAAGACATGAAAGTGTCCAGTGAGATGACACAAATCCATTCACTTTTTCAAAATTCTTCAAGTTGTGAAAACAGTCAATGAGGACTGTAAGCTCTGTATGTAGTCTATTTTTAACAGAGGGTACACTCTGCCAGGCTTGTTGTGCCTAGAATTCCAATCCCTCTGATTTCTCGGGACTGATAAGCCTTGCAGACTCCTAGCCTCAGGAAAAAACAGACCAGCTACCAGCTACCACACTGGTCAGTCTCAGTCATGGTGTCCTTACAGCTCTGCCCAGCATACATGTAAGTGTGAACATGGAGCAGATACGTTTCTTGCATGAACAGAAAGAGATTCTCTGTATTTTATTGAGAACCTCATTACACAGTTGTTGGGAGTTCCCCCAACCTTCAATTTGCCATAAGACCCACACCTTTCAAGCCATGCACCTAGCAGGCATGGCTAGGGCTAGAAGGCTGCCTGTGAGACAGGTTCAAGTATCCTGAATGCAAAATGGTTACCTAGCACCATGGAGGCTTTTAATATGCAGTACAGCAGAAGCCCCAATCAGACTGTGGATTTTTGGGAAATTCACTGAATTTAGCACACATTAAAATTCCCCAACTTTCGTTTGCATGCTATTGGATTTGCCAAATGTCTCAAATCTATATGTGTATGTTAGAACTTTGTTTCTATCTATAATATTTTTGAAAATATAAAGCTTTTAAAATTTTAATTGCCTATAATTTGCTAATTTTAAACATCATGACTATTCCAAGTCAGGTGCCTAATTTCACTGGTGGCTCAGTCATAATGGCAAGTTTGGTGGTTTTCAGAATAATAGTGTCCGAGAAAAACTCCAGACAAATATGGTCGTAAAGAAGAAAGAAAGAAAGAGAAAGAAAGAAAGAAAGAAAGAATGAATTCTTGCAAAAACAAAATGTCTGGGTTGGCACCCAGACATAAATAATAATATCAGAACCACGTCATATTTTGCTTATACCACACTGAATTCCCAGATTGGTTGCTCGTCATTTTCGTTGGGTGGTAATCTTAACTTGAATCGCAGAGAGGCCAGCTGAATTATGATTCTTTGTTACATTGTGGGCAGAAGCGGACATGCGTTGCGGTCGGGTAATGGTAATATGCGGAACGGAACCGCCCGGAACCATTCGTTCCGGCAGTTCCGGCATATTATACGCCGGAACGGGCCCCCGCTTGACTCTTGCGCTTTATTGGAGCGTATTTCGCCCTACAAGACCTACCTCTCACTTTTGTCTTTCTTGTCTGATAATGTAGAGTACTTGAAGTATATAATAAAAGACATATACAAGGTAAATGCACATCCCTCAATCGCCGGAACGGGATGTCGGCCATATTGGCAAACCTCGTTGGGCACTGGGCAGCCAGGGGTTCAGCATACAAGAAACTACAAAAGTAGTTCGTATTCACAAAAATGGTTGGGCTACATGTGTCTGTTTATCCCTCCATTATATTTAACAACAATAACTTACAAAAAAAAATTTTGTTCATGGGATATGTCAAACTTGAACCGTAAAATTAACTCAACCTACAGATTCGGATGTCAATCAACATCCAGAATGGCGGACCTCTCGATCTTACGATCGAGCGATATGTGGTTAACCCGGTAGATTTTATTCAATACATATTTAAAGCTGACCATATTTACAGAAAAGAAGGACGTAAGTGTGGGGAAGGTTTGAGAGGACCAAAGAAGTGAAAAACAAGTTAATGAGTATTGCAGAGCAATACAAAGTCCCCCGCTCGTCGCCCACGAAGTTGAATGGACTACTATATAGGGGTGTGACCTAGATGAAAAAAAAAAATTAAAAGTATGGCACATTCTTAGATTAAGCTTCACATTTGTGTAAAATTTCATTAATCTAAGTAAAAGGACAAAAAAGTTATGGCCCGGACAAGATTTTGAATGGATTTCACAGTGACCTAGATATTTGACCTAGTGACCTACTTTTGCCATGTGACACAACAACTCCCCAGGTAGTATTAAAATAATAAATTTGGTAGCTGTAGGTATTATAGTAAGGGAAATATGGCGTGGACAAGGTTTTACATGGAGTTTACACTGTGACCTAGATATTTGACCTTGTGACCTAGTTTTGCGTCGTGACACACTTTTAGATCACAATACATTATCAGTAAACTTTTATAACAAGAAGTCAAATTTTTTTAAGAATTACAGTAAGGACATGAAAATACTGTACATTTATGTATTACTGTGACCCAAATATTTGACGAACGGTGCCCATTAACATATCCCCTTTAAGGTCTACCCACCATAAAAAAATCAAAGGGCTGGCATCAATAATTTAGAAGATATGGCCCGGACAAAATTTGTATTGTATCTTGAGCTTGCTTAATGAACTTCATTATTTAATTAATTAGTGGAAGTAATTAGCCACAGAAAACAATGCGTATGCACACCTACTACCTAAGGTCTACACACCACAAAATTCAAAGGGCTAACATTAATAGTTTAGAAGATATGGCCCGGACAAAATTTGTTTTGCTCAACGAACTTTGTTAAATAATTAATTAAGTAATTAGCCACACAAAACAATGCCTATGCACAGCTACTACCTAAGGTCTATCCACCACAAAAAAATTCAAAGGGCTAGCATTAATAGTTTAGAAGATATGGCCAGGACAAAATTTGTCTTGCTTAACGACCTCTGTTAAATAATTAATTAAGTAATTAGCCACACAAAACAATGCCTATGCACAGCTACTACCTAAGGTCTACCCACCATAAAAAAATTGAAGAGGTAGCATTAATATAGGGAAGATATGTGCCGGACAAAATTTTTTTCCGTATATTTACATATGCTGGTGACCCAAATATTTAACCTAGTGACCTAGTTTTGCTTTATGACACTTTCTTAGACTAAGCTTCACATTTGTGTAACATTTCATGACTCTCAGTAAAAGGACAAAAAAGTTATGGCCCGGACAAGATTTTTCATACATATGTATTCTGTGACCCAGATATTTGACCTAGTGACCTATTTTTGGCACACCATAAACCTCTATCCTAGGAAGTACAAACACATTAAATTTGGCAGCTGTGGGTGTTATGGTGTTGGAAATATGGCCCGGAGAAGCTTCGGACGGACGGACGGACGGACGGACGGACGGACGGACGAGGTGCAAACCTATAGTCCCCCACCAAGTGGGCGGGGGACTAAAAAGCGCGAAGGACACGGGAGCACCCGTTCCGGCATATATTTGCCGGAACGGCGTTCCGTTCCGCATATTACCATGACCCGTTGCGATCGCCTATTATTTGTTTCCCATTGTTGAATTGCTCCTCGTGCAGACAGAGTGCAACTTTCTAGATCCACAGTTTCCTGCTGGCTGTGACAGGTGCTGAGCGGTCCCCGTCATGAAAGACGAACATCAGGCACCGTGAACTTGCGAGAGAAAAAAAAACTGTGAAGCTTCACAAATATACCCGAAACATTGAAAGATGATCTCCATGCAATGCATAAACAACTTCTGCATAAAGACTGGCGAAACCGAAAAATGCATTTCATGAGCAGCGATGAATGTTGACATCAGATACAACTGAATAATTATGTACGTGCTGGAAACGGTCTTTTAAAACTGTGAACAACTGGCTGGATGTTTATGCACAGCATGTACTCGATGACCTTTATTACTGGTAAGTACTTACATGGAAAGACACTTAACTAGTGATCGGAGTATCAGAAAACTGTGATTGATAATTAATTTTTTTCTGTCTATCATATGGGGGGGGATACTGTATTATACGGGCACAGTGAAAATGTGGCCACACGCATAGTATAATATTTTCAATCCATTATAAAACATACTTAAAAGACCGGTCCAAGTTTGTGGCCACAAGTCTGGCCACAGATGTGGCCACTGTGGACACATTTAAAAATATAAAAACAATGTGCCATCACTGTACTTTGTCTTTAACGAAGTTTCCGAAAGAATCTGGGCCGGGGTGTTCCCCGTGGGCTATCTTACGATTTATTCCGTATTGAGGCCCGTGTTGACACATTGGCGGTATCCACAAATAAATATCCCGATTTTATCTGCTATATTTATTCCCATTTAAGCTTATTACCGGCCCCTCATTACCTTGCTTTAAACGGTAAGGGACCACATATCACTTTGGCAACATTGTCACTGGCATTGCGGGAACCATGTTTTCTTCTCCGCCGACTCGCTCAATGGGACTCTTTACCGCGTATGCATATATCTGATTACAGGGAGCACCTTGTTAGCATATACATGTAAACAAAGTGATCGAGTATTTAATGCCAGACGGAATAAATAATAACAAATATAAGTTTCATATTAAATTGATGTGCTTTATTAAAGTATATCAAATTTATTCCGTCCAATACATTTGAAGCTATCTTGATGCATACAATTCATGGGAACTATGTTCTCACAAGTGTACTAATTATTGGTAGCAGCTGTAATTCGGTTCCGATGCGCATGCACGTCCTCATGGCT
The DNA here is from genome assembly GCA_964020975.1 of Hermodice carunculata. NCBI lineage: Eukaryota > Metazoa > Annelida > Polychaeta > Eunicida > Amphinomidae > Hermodice > Hermodice carunculata. The sequence goes on along the minus strand of OZ026616.1, from coordinate 5,984,314 downwards.
TCCGGTGATCTTCCATTCGACCCTGTTTGCTTTCACTTGTTAGGATTTGATGCATGCGGGTCGTTTTAATAAGGGAAGGTAACGGGAGCCGGTAACGGAATAAATTGAATAAATAGGGGGAAGATATACTGGGAATTTCCACAGGGTGCTATAGGCGAATTAAGGGCGACAACACGGCGGTTGTTGGCGGGCGAAACTCGGCGTACAGCAGGCATGAACATGGCCAGAGCAGAGGGGCTAGATTCTTTGGGAAACTCCGTTAAAGTACAGTAATGGGACATTGTTTTCATATTTTTAAAATGTGGCCACAGTGGCCACATATGTGGCCACAAACTTGGACCGGTCATTTAAGTATGTTTGATAATATATTCAAAATATTGTACTATGCGTGTGGCCACATTTTTACTGTGCCAGTATACTGTGCCCGTATAATACAGTATCCCCCATATGGGTATAGTGGACATCTTGCTGTTATCATCAGCATAACACGCATGTGTGTATAATGCGCATATCACGGAATAGATAAAAGCTGTGTCTGGACCCTCCATCCCTCACGAATATGCGATAGGAGTGGGGGGGGGGGGCGTGGAAATTCATACAACTGTATCAAATACGCCTTTAAACTCCGAGTGCGTCGTGCAAGCTACACAATGTAAATCCCATACTAGGCTGTAAAGCACCGTTAAAATGGATCAACAGTTTTCAAATTTGGAGTAAAAAGCTTTTGATTATCTTTCCACTAACGCGGTTTACAATGTCATTTGACAGACCAAATGTAAAATGTATCAGATGAAAGACAGAAAAAAAAATAATAGTGGAAAACATAAAGGGTGTTTTCATGATTTTATATATGTTTTGATAGTACCAGTGAAAGTGTGTGTGTGTGTGTGGGTGGGTGGTTGGGGTGCCCATGCATGGGATATGATCATGCCCCATGAATGGACATTGTACCAAAGCTCAGGAAGCGGTGAGCATTCTTAGGTGCACACGGTATTTCCAGATTTTGATTCTGACGCTGCGGACAGACATCCTACCACCGAATTAGTGTTTTTCCCGATTTGCATGCTATTCTGTAACAAAGAACAAAAGAATTTGATAGTTCCTCTGTGTTGCCAACTTGTACCAATGCCTTCAATGAGCTGTAAATAGCTGAATGTTATCGTGTAATGGCGGTTGATCTTGAAGGGCAGCAAAGAAATGAACACATGCCAACTTCCCAGTCAGAAATAAAGGCTGGCGTATATCGACCTAATGCCGAGCCATCCTTGCCAACGTTTGGTCGATATCCGGACATTTATTGCGAGCTGGGTTGCTTGGGGCTGGAAAGCAAAAAAAAAAAAAAAAAAAAAAAAAAAAAAGGGGTGTCCGCGAGCGTTGTTCCCATTCATTGCACATTGCAGAGTGCGTAATGCCCTAAAACTAAATAACTGGTGTAGCCCGTTTCTCAGTTTTTTTTAAAATGTTATTTATGAAGGGGTATTTTACCATGCAGACGGGTCTCTGGCATGTAACAAGGCGAGCTGGGATAGTTAACCATTTGTGCCCTACGCACAAAGTGTACTTCATGTGGTTATACACTACAAGGTCTAAAAGATGGACAACGATGTACCTCAAAAGAATCCCAAGTACTTCCTCATCTGAAATATATAGTGAATTGAAATCTTAACATCAACATTTTTATGGCAGCACGTGTTTTGCATGAATGCCACCACAGTCATGAAAACAATGGCTTCTAGAAACATCTTGGACCCGGTTATTTACACATTCTGCCTCAGTATGTGCATCAAAAATGCATCATCAAAAGTCTTTTGGCATCAAACCTACTCTGGCACATTGGAAATGGATCCTAGACGAAACTATCTGATTGCTGAAAGTGTGAACACATCGACTATATATATAAACTTTGATGTAGAATTCGAGACAACTGGAGGAGATTTTCCAAGATTGTTAACTTGGCATGGAACAACAAGAGAACTGAATTTATCTGCTAATCAAGGACCAATGTCACATTATGCACCCTTTCAAATGGGTCCACAAATGTATTGGCGAAATATGGATATATCTTTGGATCCTGATCTATGGCCTTTGTGGTGTGACTACAAGAATGGAAGAATAATTAGGTGCACGGGGGAACTAGGATTCCGCTACGGGCAAATTTTACAGTTTTATTCGCTCCTGTGGCATACACGAAAAGTGGATGTCCAATATAGCATAGAAATGGTAATTCAGCAGGATTATTGTGAAGCAGTGAGAGTAAAAGAATGTGGCAGGTTTTATAGCAGAACAGGCTTTCCAAACTGCATTGGTCATGCTCATCAGAGGTATGCAGCCATAAATTTTAATTATTATATGACCCTAGTGAAAAATATGAATTGTTACCAACATTCTGAAAAGTTGCTCTGCTTAGCCTTTCTTCCAAAGTGTGAGAACAACACTATTTTTATCCCAAGCTATGATTTTTGCTTCGATTTTTTGAAGGGTTGTATTCATTTACTTAAGAAGTATAATTTGGAGTTTTCGTGCATTCCCGTATACACCGCGGGTAGGTCAGTAAACTCTGTTTACGAACAGGTTAACTGTGGAACACTACTTCCACCAAAATGGGGATATGTGTATTTCAACGGCACAAAGAACAATTCTATAGCGCATTATGCATGCAAAGATGGATATGCTCTATCAGGAAATGACGTCATTCGAAGATGCCAATATTCAGGTCAGTGGTCAGGAGAGGCCCCAGAGTGTCTTGCTATTTCGTCTTCGGCCAATACACAAATCCTTACTTTTTTCTCAGTTGGGTGCATAAGCTTAATGATGACAACCATTCTGATCTTAATGGTATACTGCCATCGGGAAAAAATTAAAATTAAGTTGTATTTAAACTTTGGTGCATATGATAATAATTTAACCGAACATATTCAGTATCATGCATATGTGTCGTTTCACGAAAATGAAAAGCCGATGGTTTTGAATGATTTTATACCACACCTTGAACAGACATCGTGCTTCACCTATCGTTTGTGCATACCTATGCGTGACTTTCAGCCAGGTGAATGCTATACCAGCAACATTGTCAGCTGCATGTGGCAGAGCCGTAAAGTTATTGTACTCCTCTCCCGTGACTATTTACGAGATGAAATGCGTCAGTATGAATTTCAGCAAGCCCTTTACGAAGTTATCCATCGAAGGTCAGATTTTCTGGTGCTTGTTCTATTGGAAGAGGTAGATGAGGAAGATCTACCACCCGATGTCAAATCATATATGAATACGCACACCTACATACGATACAACACGGATATATTCTGGGAACGGCTCATCTATGCTCTCAGAAAGACTTCTCCATCAGGAAGCTCGCCATGATAACACTGGAACATTCGACACGTCCTTGTGAATGTTCAAACATTCTATCACTTGTGATGGTGAATGCTTTTCTTTTCTTTGAGATCTGAAAAGAAACTTTTCTCATCGATTGAGCAGGTTTGACGGAAGAAAGAAGCTGTGTACTCGGAACTTGCATTTGAATTGGTTGTTTTGAGATTGTTCATGTCAAATGTGAATGACAATGTGTCCTGCATGACAACAAATGTAAAAAATCAAATATTAAAGCACAACTTCACCAGTGTCCATTCACAGTCCGGGGGGTCCTAAGACGAATGAAGCTTACGGGACCAGTCCTCAACCAGACTTGTACATTTTTGGAAGAAACCTAAGCATGCGCGGCTATAGATATGAAAGATTATACAAATTGAATTGCAAATCGTGAAACAAATGGCGTCAACTGCCAAAACTGGTGCAAGATTTTGAACTCAGTCATTTCATACGTTATGAATCCATTCCGTATTCAGTCTGGATAAACACCTTTATAGTTGCTTGATATCTGACATTACACCTTCATTAGCTTTAGTTTGTGTTCTCTGTAGCTTTGTCCTGCTGTGAATCTAAGTACTGTCATGGTAACCGCCAAACGTGTAATTTAAATACCTGGATACTCGTCGATATTACCCGCCAAACAATATTAAAAAAACTTTAGAATTTTCCCACTTCTTCCAAGGCAAAAAGAATTATCCAGATAGGAGACATATATACACATAATCATTCCATTTGAAATACCGAAAGGAAATTTGTGATATTAGTTATATCAAGTAGAACGTTTAAAACTCCTTTGTAAGTTAAAAAGTAGATATACAGACTACTGTGACTGGAAGATGAGATAATCGAAAAAAAAAACGTAAGTCGAAAACTCTTTGTAAATTATTGTATTTGTGTCTTTTTGCCCAGAACCACTTCCTAGTAGTCATTACCCTATTCCGTAGTCCGAACTCGTTACTCTTCATAAGCCAACCTATACCTGTCTAACCTATAAACAAGTGGAAGTACTATTGTCCATATTGTACACGTTCCACTGTAAAATTTTGACATAAGCTGTATTAGCCCAAATAAATTAAAGGGTCTTCAGCGGGTAACTACTGAACATGTTTCGGAGCCTTTTACCCGTACATGTCTCTCTGAGTAGCGGCTCATTGTCTAAGCTAAATATTCAGCAAAGACAACCCACGTAATAATGAACAAATATGAACGTGACAAATGATGAATTAGCTAAACACGTGAAGTTGTGCTTATAAAATGCAGAGCTTCATTATGAAAGAAGAATACCTGTCAAACAAACCATAATTATTAAATTTGTATAGTACAGGTTTAGATAAGAACAATTTGACTAATGGCATGAAACTATCACATTTTGGATCGATTCCACAGGAAACGATTTCTCTGCGTGACAGGGTTCAAGTGTTTGTCTCAATGACTTGCTATAGGACCCATTTACCACCTTCCAGTTTCACTTAGGTTATTCGTTGACTGTGTTTCTTGGTCATTTTCTAACGTCACTAATAACTACACAGGACTAAGAATGGCCTCTCTCTGTAAAACTAAATTGCAAACGCGGCCTGTAAAAAACGCCACAGCACCTTTTTATACAATTTTCATGTATATCAACCATCCGAAGGAGAAAAAATTCTTGTGCATCCCGTTGTTCTTCGCATGTTTGTTTGTATTGCCGCCAATTAATTTCGAAAATAAAGACAATATAGATATATATGTACCTTATACTGATATTTGTAAAGAAACTGTTTATATTGTAAATGATAATTTGTGAGTCAAACTTGCATTATGATTAAATTTATAAGTTAAATTTGCATTGTGATTCTCTTTTTAAAATCGTCAAACGATTTTTTGAACAATACAATTTTCATTGGAATGAAATCTATAATGACATCATTCGACATGATGCCTGAATACATTATGATATTGCTCAACACGTGACAGGTGTCTTACCCTGCTATACCGGACGCCATATTGT